>OVAP01000038.1:0-67327 GCA_900406295.1 Aurinia saxatilis | reverse complement strand
CCATTTACGTCTTCCTCTTAGCTCTTCTTCAAGTTGGATCATATTCTCACACTAAGTAACTATATAATATATAAGCTGTATATAATATAATAATTTCATAATCATAACTAAGTTCGTAAATGGTAAAGATGGTTAACAGGATGTCAAACAACAAATTACAAACAGGACTACGAATAAAAACGTAAAAAGTGGAAGATGATTTATTACTTAATTATAGGGGGCACTCTTATTGAAACATAAAGGTCAATAATAATACACTAATTTTTAAAAACTTTAATTTTGAAAAATCACAAAGGACAGTATGAAAAACCAAAAAAGTCACATTTACTTACATTACATTGACATACACACTCAAAAAATTTGACATTGACGTGAAAGCATCGTAAGCATCCAAAAAGGTTACGGCTTTACAATACACTAAGCAAATTTATACAGTAAAGCCCACGAAATGAAAAAGCAAACGCTTTTATATTTATTATTAACATAATATTTGTTACATCTTCTTCTTCTTCCTTGCACTATTTCACACAATCGAAATCAATACTTTCCATTTTCTCCAGAGAGAGAGATTAGAGAGAAAGAGAAGAAAAGATTATCTCTTTTGTTTTTGGGTTTCTTTGTTTTAATAATTTATAAAGCAAAGAGAAAGAGAAAGAGAAAGAGAGATCTTCTCTGCTTCTTCATCTCTTGATTTCTCCTAGTGTGACGCTTGGTTTCAGCTGATTCGTTTGTTGATTTTGATCTGGTGTGTTTCTTTGTCTTCAAGCTTTGTGTTTTTATTCTCTGTGATTGATTCTACGTGTTGGGTCATGTTCAGAAAACTTAATTTGTTCTGATTTGCAATGTGTCAATAAGAGTTATTCATATTCGTCTTCCTTGTTGTTTTCTTTTTGCAGTTTACACGGTTTTGGGTGTTAGTGAGATGCTCGTTTTAGCTCGAAGTTTCCGCCTTTTGATCTTAAACAAACTCTGTTACAATCATGGATTTTAATGAGATCTCGTCTCTCTTTGTTGAGGCTTTACCAGTATTGGAGCTCTGTTCGGTCTTCATCAACCTCACGCTTTTTGTTGTGTTTCTGTTTGCTGTCTCCGCGAGGCAGATTCTGGTTTGTGTGAGGAGAGGCAGAGATAGATTCTCTAAGGAGGAATCTGTTTCAGATTCTAGAAGTAATGTTGGTTTGGAAAGAGAGGTTGATGATGTTACTGTTGGTGTTGGGTTTAAATTGTCTCTGCTCTGTTGCTTGTATGTGTTAGGTGTGCAAGTTTTTGTTTTAGGATTTGATGGGTTTAAGGTTATAAAAAAAGGCAGTGATTGGTCTCGTATTTGCTCTCCAAGTGTTCAGGTTTTAGCTTGGTTTGTACTTAGCTTCTTAGTTCTTCATTTGAAATACAAGCCGTCGGAGAAGTTACCATATTTGCTGAGGATATGGTGGTTCTTGTCGTTTTCGATTTGTCTGTGTACTTTGTATGTGGACGGAAAGAAGCTAGCGATTAAAGGTTGGAGTGGATGTACTTCGCATGTTGTGGCTAATTTGGCTGTTACACCTGCTCTTGGGTTTCTTTGCTTTGCGGTGTTTAGAGGCATTTCTGGTATTGAAGTTCGACGAAGCACATCTGATCTTCAACAGCCTTTGCTTGTAGAAGAAGAGGCAGCTTGTCTTAAAGTTACACCATACAGCAGTGCTGGACTAATTAGCCTAGTCACGCTTTCTTGGTTGGATCCACTTCTCTCAGCCGGTTCAAAAAGACCGCTTGAGCTTAAGGATATACCGCTCCTTGCATCAAGGGATAGAGCCAAGTCAAGTTACAAGGTCTTGAAGTCGAATTGGAAGAGATCAAAATCTGAGAATCCTTCGAAGCCTCCTTCTCTAGCCGGTGCGATTCTGAAGTCCTTTTGGAAAGAAGCAGCTATCAATGCCGTCTTTGCTGGGTTGAATACTCTCGTGTCCTATGTGGGTCCTTACTTGATCAGCTACTTTGTTGATTTTCTTGGAGGGAAGAAGATATTCCCTCACGAAGGGTATGTTCTCGCTGGGATATTCTTTACTTCTAAGCTTGTAGAGACAGTCACTACCCGTCAATGGTATATGGGGGTTGATATCTTAGGGATGCATGTTAGATCAGCTCTTACAGCGATGGTATACCGAAAAGGTCTCAAACTTTCAAGTATAGCCAAGCAAAATCACACGAGCGGCGAAATTGTAAATTACATGGCAGTCGATGTCCAGCGTATAGGAGATTACTCGTGGTATCTTCATGATATTTGGATGCTTCCCATGCAAATAATTCTCGCTCTTGTGATCCTGTATAAAAGTGTGGGAATAGCTTTTCTAGCTACATTGATTGCAACAATAATCTCGATTCTTGTCACAATTCCATTGGCTAAGGTTCAGGAAGACTATCAAGATAAGTTGATGGCTGCAAAAGACGACAGAATGAGGAAAACGTCAGAGTGTCTTAGGAACATGAGAGTTCTGAAATTGCAGGCGTGGGAAGATCGGTATAGAGTGAGATTAGAAGAAATGAGGGAAGAGGAATATGGGTGGCTTCGTAAAGCCTTATATTCACAGGCTTTTGTTACTTTTATCTTTTGGAGTTCCCCAATCTTTGTATCTGCAGTAACATTCGCTACTTCGATATTCCTAGGCACTCAACTTACAGCTGGAGGTGTTCTTTCTGCTTTGGCAACATTCAGAATTCTTCAGGAGCCACTTAGGAACTTTCCTGATCTGGTATCAATGATGGCTCAGACAAAGGTTTCCCTTGATAGGATTTCCGGGTTCTTGCAGGAGGAAGAGCTTCAGGAAGATGCAACTAGTGTTATTCCACGTGGGCTTTCGAATATAGCCATAGAGATTAATGATGGTGTGTTTTGTTGGGACCCTTTTTCTTCAAGGCCGACATTATCTGGGATTCAGATGACAGTGGAAAAGGGTATGCGTGTGGCTGTCTGTGGCACAGTTGGTTCTGGGAAATCAAGTTTTATTTCTTGCATCCTGGGGGAAATCCCAAAAATTTCTGGTGAAGTAAGTTAATGTGTGATGTTTCGTCTCAATTGCTCCATTAGTTTTACTTCACTATTCTCTTAAAACTTATTAATCATCCTGCTGATAATTGTTATATAGGTTAGAATATGTGGTACTACTGGTTATGTGTCTCAGTCAGCTTGGATTCAGTCTGGTAACATTGAAGAAAACGTTCTATTTGGCAGCCCAATGGATAAAGCAAAGTACAAGAATGTTATACAAGCATGTTCCTTAAAGAAAGATTTGGAGCTTTTCTCACATGGGGACCAAACTATCATCGGAGAGAGAGGTATAAATCTCAGTGGTGGGCAGAAGCAACGTGTACAACTTGCAAGGGCATTATATCAAGACGCTGACATTTATTTACTAGACGACCCTTTTAGTGCTCTTGATGCACACACTGGCTCTGATTTGTTTAGGGTAAGAAGCAACTTTACAATCCCAAATTACCTTTTCATACGATGAGTGTGAACATTTATGTAACGCGGTAATTAATGGCTATACAGGATTATATTCTATCTGCTTTGGCTGAGAAAACTGTGGTTTTTGTGACGCATCAAGTTGAGTTTCTGCCTGCAGCTGATCTAATATTGGTAAGAAACTCTTTTCTCGGTTTTACTAGGCATTAATTTAAGCTAATGTTAGTCCTTTTAGAAACGCTAAAGGGACTCTTATAGGTGTTAGCTTACCAGCTGTGATGAACATGTCTCTTTTGTTGCCGAAAGGTAAAACTGTTGAAGGAGTATTCAGACTATTTTTCTTATGACAAGCTCTAAATATTTTTATTTCTGTTGTTTCAAAGGTTCTGAAGGAAGGCCGGATTATTCAGTCGGGTAAATATGATGACCTGCTACAAGCAGGTACTGATTTTAGGGCCTTAGTGTCTGCTCACCATGAAGCAATTGAGGCAATGGACATCCCAAGTCCCTCGTCAGAAGACTCTGATGACAATCCGATTATCGAAAGTATGCTCATTCATAATCCAAAGTCAGATTGTTTTGAAAATGACATCGAGACTTTGGCAAAGGAAGTACAAGACGGTGGATCTGCTTCAGATATAAAGGCAATCAAAGAGAAGAAAAAGAAAGCAAAGCGTGCCCGTAAAAAGCAGCTTGTTCAGGAAGAGGAAAGAGTAAAGGGAAAAGTCAGCATGAAGGTGTACTTGTCATACATGGGTGCAGCATATAAAGGGCTTCTGATTCCTTTCATAATACTTGCACAAGCCGCTTTCCAGTTTCTTCAGATTGCTAGTAACTGGTGGATGGCCTGGGCAAATCCTCAAACTGAGGGGGATCAGTCCAAAGTTGATCCTACAGTTCTTCTCCTCGTTTATACAGCCTTAGCTTTTGGAAGCTCCGTGTTCATATTTGTACGAGCTGCTCTGGTTGCAACTTTTGGTCTAGCAGCTGCGCAGAAACTGTTCTTGAATATGCTCCGAAGTGTGTTCCGAGCGCCAATGTCATTTTTTGATTCCACTCCCGCTGGAAGAATTTTGAATCGGGTATGTTAGATGCGTAACAGAGTATGATAGTATTCTTCACCCTTTCTGTATTATTTCTCTGATTTTTGTAAATTTCTGTTGTGCAGGTTTCTATTGACCAAAGTGTTGTGGATCTTGACATTCCTTTTAGACTCGGTGGATTTGCTTCAACAACGATACAACTCTTTGGAATTGTCGCCGTAATGACCAATGTTACCTGGCAAGTTTTCCTTCTTGTTGTTCCTGTGGCAGTTGCTTGCTTTTGGATGCAGAAATATTACATGGCTTCTTCGAGAGAATTGGTTCGGATTGTTAGTATCCAGAAGTCTCCAATAATTCATCTCTTTGGAGAATCAATAGCTGGTGCAGCTACAATAAGAGGATTTGGCCAGGAGAAAAGATTCATCAAGAGGAATCTGTATCTGCTCGATTGTTTTGCTCGACCTTTCTTCTGTAGTATTGCTGCTATTGAATGGCTCTGTTTACGAATGGAATTACTTTCCACACTTGTCTTTGCTTTCTGTATGGTTTTGCTCGTTAGTTTTCCACATGGAACCATTGACCCAAGTAAGTATCTCTAATTCCTTTAGAAAAATAGCATCAACCAACAAGCCTCTAATCTTACTGTTTCTCTTGTAATAGCAGATTTTCTAATTTTACTGTTTCTGTTGTAATAGGCATGGCAGGGCTTGCTGTAACATACGGGCTTAATTTGAATGGACGTCTATCACGATGGATACTAAGCTTTTGTAAGCTTGAAAACAAAATTATTTCGATCGAAAGGATTTATCAGTACAGTCAGATACTAGGAGAAGCCCCAGCAGTTATCGAAGATTTCCGCCCGCCTTCCTCATGGCCTGAAAACGGAACCATTGAGCTGCATGATGTGAAGGTACTAAGCAGAAAAAAAGAAAACGATCTTATGGTATATACTCATCTGCACTTTTCTTCCATGTTTTCTTATTCTTATTCTATTTGAAGGTTCGTTATGCTGAGAATCTTCCAACAGTACTCCACGGGATAAGCTGTTTGTTTCCGGGTGGTAAAAAGATTGGAATTGTTGGGCGAACGGGAAGCGGAAAATCAACCATGATTCAAGCTTTGTTTCGGTTGATTGAGCCAACCGCTGGACGAATTACTATAGACAACATTGATATCTCTAAAATTGGTCTTCATGATCTCCGTAGTCGCCTTGGTATCATACCTCAAGATCCTACTTTGTTTGAAGGAACAATCCGAGGGAATCTTGACCCACTTGAAGAACATTCAGATGAAAAAATATGGGAGGTATATATATATAAATCTCACACTCATCTTCTGGCAGTTTAAGATGCTAATGTCTGGGAAATGAAACTTGATAGTAGAGATTTACTAAACTTTTTGCTTACAGGCGCTTGATAAATCCCAGCTTGGAGACGTTGTTAGAGGAAAAGACCTAAAACTTGACTCTCCAGGTAACCATCTGCACCAAAAAGTCCCTTTATCAGTCTTTTCGCTTCTTTGTACTGATTTTCTTACTCAAAACATGAACCGAGTAGTGCTGGAAAATGGAGATAACTGGAGTGTGGGGCAAAGACAGCTAGTGTCGCTAGGACGAGCATTACTGAAACAAGCAAAAATACTTGTTCTTGACGAAGCAACAGCATCAGTTGACACGGCAACAGACAATCTGATACAGAAGATTATCAGAACAGAGTTTGAAGACTGTACGGTCTGCACCATTGCTCACCGGATCCCAACTGTTATCGATAGTGACCTTGTACTGGTTCTCAGTGACGGTTAGTCATTTATACAACACTTTAACAACATGGATTTTTCCTTCATGTAACCTGTCTCTTGAGTGAACTCAAATGTTGTTTTACGGTTTGTGTTACAGGTAGAGTAGCAGAATTTGACACTCCAGCGCGACTCTTAGAAGACAAATCATCGATGTTCTTGAAATTAGTAACGGAATACTCCTCAAGATCTAGTGGAATGCCTGATTTTGATCATTAATGTTGCAATTCAGGTTAGGGGTTTCTCAAGAGAACAGAAAGAAAAAAAACTGAAAATGTGACAAAAAGCTTAAGGTCTAAGATAGAAAGTTTTCCACTGGATACAAATCTTGACGCTTACATACTTTAAAATATGTTCTTTTGAACATTGAAAATAGACCCTTTGTACGGAACACTTCAGTTTATGTTGTTTCTTTTTTATGTTAAATCATCTGCAAAAAATACCATTAAAGATTAGAAGAGACAAGTTTCATTGCGGTTTATGTAAAACCATTACATTGTCAGAAGAAGAAATATCGCCATGGCCACCTGAATTCAAATTCTTGTAACACATGCTTAATACAGTAATATACAAATGTGACCCCTATTTCTAGCTTTTGGATACGATAAGAAGCGAAATCAAGGTAGGCTGATGTGAGATAATTTAGTCTTGTCGATCATCTGATATGTTTGATTAAAGACGTATATGCGATTTGTTTGCTTTTAAGGTTTTAACAAATACGATCGAGAGAAAATGGACACGGTGGTTCCGAAGACAGGGGTGTGGTGGGACATGGCAACATGTCCATTTCCCGATAGTTATGACCTTGGTTGTGTCCGTCCATGTATAGAATCGGTGTTGAGACGGTCCATTGGTTCTGGTACTGGTCCGATCACCATCTATGCTGTGTGCAACGTAAGAGACATCCCTCCTTCCGACTTGGAAAAGCTCTCTTCCTCCGGAATCCATCTTAGACGCACTGAACCCGGTTTAGATCAATGCTGGACACTGGATAATGCACCTCCGATCAACGTTCTTCATTTCCGATATTCCCTTTTCATTTCATGATGCTTGGGAAAACTATGTATTCGTTCTTGTTCGTGCATGTACAAATGTTCTTGATTCTGATATAGAGTGGCCCTGGCACTGGACCACCTTACTAGAAGGTGTGTGTGTTTTCCAGCATGATAAATAGCAGCATAATACATAGTAATATAATGAATCAGCATGATGAACAGCAGCATAAAAGACTAGTCACTCAGTCTCACTCCTATATTTTTCTATAGTCCAAGATCAACAACCCATCCAAGAGATTAAGTGTAAATGAGCCCACTAAATGTGATATCGGGCCTTAGTATGATATTGGGCCTTAATGTTATTAAAGGTTCACGACGTCGTACAATGACGATGAAAAGACGAGGCGTGTGGAGCGTGCGTGTATAAATGCATTCAATACTCGCTCCTGCATTTACTTTTCCTTTCAACGGTCACTTTCTTCTCCATTTAACCAAAATTAGTTTTCAGTAATCTAAGCTTAACCAAAATATATCGAAAACCGGACCAAATAAATTTTCGAATCTTTTTGTTTCTCTCAGAGACTAACATAGACAGTCCCCCTGCAATAAACATTAAGCACAACATCTCGTGAAAAACACGAGAGAGACAGAGACAAAAACCGTAACAAGTGGAAAAAAAACCTTAACAGCTTCGACAGTTGATGTTTTCAGCTTTGAAATTGAAAGACAAGTGAAGAAGCTCCTTTTCATCTGCAACATACCAGAAGAAACTCGTGATGAAGAGCTCTTACTCTTCACGAGCTTCATCATCTTCTTCCTTTGAATCCAAATTCCAAGTTTTGTTTTGAATTCTCTTCATTCTTCTTTAAATACCCATTTCTTCTACTTCTCTAGAACCATGCACTTCAAAATCCACAACACTAAACCAAAACCTTTACTCAGCTCTCTACCACAATGGAACCAAAAGCTTTCTTTCTTTGCATTATCCTTCTTGTCCTTGGTTCTTGTTCGCCCTCGGAAGTCTTGCGCAAACAGACTTACATCATTCAGCTTAATCCCAATACCGAAACCGCTAAAACCTTTACCTCGAAATTTGATTGGCATCTTTCTTTCCTCCAAGAAGCTGTTTTCAGTGTTGGAGAAGAAGAGGAAGAGCCTTCTTCAAGACTCCTCTACTCCTATGGCTCTGCCATGGAAGGATTTTCTGCTCAACTAACCGAACCAGAGGCCGAAGCACTCAGAAATTCACCTGAAGTTGTTGCAGTGAGGCCTGACCATGTTCTACAAGTTCAAACTACTTACTCTTACAAGTTCTTGGGGCTAGACGGGATTGGAAACTCTGGTGTATGGTCTCAATCTCGGTTTGGCCAAGGCACGATTATTGGAGTGCTTGATACTGGAGTTTGGCCTGAGAGTCCTAGTTTTGATGATAGTGGGATGCCTTCAGTTCCACGGAAATGGAAAGGGATTTGTCAAGAAGGAGAGAATTTCAGTACCTTGAGCTGTAACCGGAAGCTAATTGGTGCGAGGTACTTCATCAGAGGCCACCGTGTGGCTAATTCGCCACAGGATTCACCAAACATGCCTCGTGAATACATATCCGCAAGAGATTCAACCGGACACGGGACTCACACAGCTTCAACAGTTGGTGGTTCCTCTGTTCCGATGGCGAATGTTCTTGGTAGTGGAGCTGGTGTAGCTCGTGGAATGGCTCCTGGAGCTCACATTGCTGTTTACAAAGTCTGTTGGTTCAATGGTTGTTACAGCTCTGACATTCTTGCAGCCATAGATGTGGCTATCCAAGACAGAGTTGATGTTCTTTCGCTCTCTCTTGGCGGTTTTCCGATTCCTTTGTATGATGACACAATTGCCATTGGAACCTTTCGAGCCATGGAACGAGGGATATCTGTTGTTTGTGCAGCTGGTAACAATGGTCCACTCGCAAGCTCGGTTGCAAACACAGCTCCTTGGATCTCAACTATTGGCGCAGGCACGCTTGATAGAAAATTTCCTGCGGTTGTACGATTAGCTAACGGAAAGCTTCTCTATGGAGAGTCGTTGTATCCCGGGAAAGGTTTAAAGAAAGCTGCGAGAGAGCTTGAAGTAATATACGTCACAGGAGGAGAAAATGGCAGTGAGTTTTGCTTGAGAGGGACACTTCCAAGAGACAAAATCAAAGGCAAAATGGTGATTTGTGATAGAGGAGTCAATGGAAGATCTGAGAAAGGACAAGCGATTATAGAAGCAGGTGGAGTAGCAATGATCTTAGCCAACACAGAGATCAACCAAGAAGAAGATTCTGTTGATGTTCATCTCTTACCAGCTACACTGATTGGTTATGCAGAGTCAGTACTCTTGAAGGCTTATGTTAAAGCCACGGTTAAACCAAAGGCGCGGATCATTTTTGGAGGGACTGTGACTGGGAGGTCAAGAGCACCAGAAGTGGCTCAGTTCTCAGCTCGAGGGCCGAGTTTAGCCAATCCTTCGATACTTAAACCGGATATAATTGCTCCGGGAGTCAATATCATTGCGGCTTGGCCTCAAAATCTAGGACCAACCGGACTTCCTTATGATTCAAGAAGAGTTAACTTCACTGTAATGTCAGGAACTTCAATGTCTTGTCCACATGTTAGCGGAATCACTGCTCTTATCCGGTCTGCATATCCGAAATGGTCACCAGCTGCAATCAAATCTGCAATGATGACAACCGCAGATTTGTATGATCGCCGTGGAAAAGCCATAAAGGACGGGAACAAACCAGCCGGTGTATTTGCCATTGGAGCAGGGCATGTGAATCCGAAAAAGGCAATAAACCCGGGACTGGTTTACAACATCCAACCTGTGGATTACATTACTTACCTCTGTAGTATTGGATTCACAAGATCAGACATTTTAGCAATCACTCATAAGAATGTGAGCTGCAGCAGAATCTTGCGGAAAAACCCGGGTTTTAGCCTCAACTACCCAACAATTTCCGTGATGTTCAACCGTGGGAAGACAACAGAGATGATCACAAGGCGTGTGACCAACGTTGGGAGTCCTAACTCAATATACTCAGTGAATGTTAAGGCTCCTGAAGGAACCAAAGTGATTGTAAACCCCAAGAGACTTGTGTTCAACCATGCGGATCAAACACTGAGCTATCGAGTTTGGTTTGTAGTGCAGAAGAGAAAGAGAGGAGTGAAGGTAGCTAGCACCTTTGCGCAGGGACAGTTGACTTGGGTCAACTCTAGGAATCCGATGCAGCGAGTTAGGAGTCCAATCTCTGTGACCTTGAAGAATAATTAAGCCAAGAAACCTTTTCATTCTGTTTCAAAAGTTTGTCTTAGCATTACTGGTAGATTACTTATGAGTTTTTGAGGGTTTATGCGAGAAAACCTTGAGACAAGTCGAAAGCAAGAAGGAAAGCTACATTTGAGTTGTGAGTGAAGCTGATTGATAGTTCTTATTCTATGTACTAGCTGTATTTCATTATCAGATTTTAAACGAAATTCCTAGCGATTCTATCAAATAGTTCGTATGATCTTCATCCTAAATACACAAAGACCTTCAAAGATTAACATATGTATATACGTGAACGTGGCTACCAATTTACAGACCAAGATATGTAAATGAATTGAAGAAACAAGAAACCAACCCTGTTTTTTTTTTGTCTCTAGTAAACGATATATCTGTGTTCTTGTCTCCTTTTTACCTCTCTGTTCCATCAGTTCCACCTGCACAAAATATTATTTCACCTTCCACAGATCAGTTTATGAAGATGTTGAGCTAAGAATGTTTTTTTCAACAAATGCAGAAACGATCTGAAACAAGGACATTGATGCCTTTAATTGGAATACTTACCAATTCCAGTTTCACTTGATGTTCTCATGATTCTCAGTCTTTTCAAAGACCCGAGGAACATCCTGAAAATAAAAGTAATTTTTAATGAAATTGATGTGACACATTACATAATAAAGATGAAAATGTGAAGTCTTAGGGTACATACTGCCAAGGAACATCTCCTACAAGCATCCAATCTCCGTCTTTATCTTGATATGTTATGATGTATCCCGATGAGCCATCCAGCAAATCAGAAGCCTGTATGCCCTTAACCGTCTTGCATCCTTGTGTGTCTGATCCTACAAAGTGACCACAATCAAAACCAGTTGACAACTAAAAAGCAGGATCACATGCAATCCAAAGAAGTAGAATTAGTAACTGACTTGTTACAGGTGGTCTTTGGAAAAACATTTGCTCCAAAGTTTTGGCCAAGGCTTCGTAAGAATCCAGTGCATTGAGATCAACCTTTCTTCCAATTATAACTCCATCCATTGTCACCTTCACAAGCATTGGACTCCTGGTAGATTTGATAAATCCATCAACATCGTTCTTCGCAGCCACCACGCCATTCCCTGATGCGTCCTCCTGAATTTCAGACCTCAAACCGGGTTCAGTGGCTAAAGACTTTGCTTGGTTGACCAAACTATTGATTCTATAAGTCCTTAAAGGCGGCCAACCTACAGCAACTTGTCTGCTCCAAAATACCAAAAGAAATCAAATAGTAAGTCCATAGATATGATTCACAACCATAACTCTCTCTATATGATCCAACCCTGTCACTATTTCAATCTCACATTTTGAAAGTCTAAAATCTGAATGATTTTGTCTAACAAAACTACCAGATTGCTCTTAACAATAATCAAAATTTGAGACCAATCAGATACATATATACATGTATGTATAATATAAAGTCTCAAAATGGAATTTTTACCCTTTCGAGGGAGCAGCAGAGCGTTTGGTTCCACTTTCTCTAGTCAAAGAAGAAGACGAAGACGCCAAAGATGACGAAGAAGATCGAACCTTGGAGTGATTCCGACCAATGCTAAGACCCAGAGCTAGGTCGAGCTCTGCCCCTGAACCAGACCCATCAGGACAAGACGAATCCTCCTCCGACAGAGCAGCGTTGTTATCTTCCTCGGACGGTGGTAATCCGATCATCACCGACCCACTTGAAGAACAAACATCTCGGAAACCATTCATCATCCCCAAATCGACAAATTGAAAACAAAAAAGAATATATCTTTTATCAATGGATCAAGTTTAGGAAACCCATAAAGGTTTCAACTTTGGAACAATTCCGACAAGGGTTTACTTTATATATTTGGGACTAAACAAAGTTCTTTATCCGAGAGGGCTACTTCCATTCACGGATCATAAAAAAGAAGGAACTTTTCTCACAGAAAGAGAGAGAGAGACAGAGAAAAAAAAGAGGCAGAAACGGTACACGGATGTGTTGTGTGGGTTTGGTTTGGTGGAGTTTGTCTGTCTAAATATGTTTAATTACCGACAAACATTGGTCCCACTTGTATACGTTTCCAACAACAGTTTACGTTAATCCTACGCTAATTGCATTTAACCTCTCCTTAATTTAAGCTTTCTTCTTCAAACTAACAATCAATTTAACACTTATCTACAAATGTTAAGTCCATACAAAAACTCCCAAACTTTCACCATCTTTCATCACCATACCAATTGTTCTTTTCCTTTGGTCCCGTAGGACCTTCTTCACCGGATAATTCCACCGGAAGTTTCCTCAACACGGTACTAACCGAGACCCTAACCATCCTAGGAAACCGATTCATCAACCTCTCTATCTCTTCCCTTGAATCATACACAATCTTTGGTCCCCATTCTCTCATATACTGTAGCCAAGGAGGTTCTTTAACCACCACACCGAGATATTCCGCAGCAATGATCTCGTACCGTGAGCTCGAATCAACTAGAAGATTGCTTGGAGCAGTATCGTTTCTTATCCCAGTCCCAAGCATTGTTGATCCTTGTAAGTAAACACCCGGTTTAGGGAAGCTTGCGTGACCGTGTTTCGAAGAGTAAACCACGGCTTTGTTGCTTCTTGGAACGTACTCTAGATCGTAAGCTTCGATCCATTCGCCTCCGCTGTGTTGAGAGAAGTAGATTGAGTAAAGCTCGCCGGAGAAATTGCTGATTCGGAGAGTGAAATGTTCCCAGTCACAAACGTGTTGCCCAATACTTGTCAATGGGACATCGACGAGTCCTAGCTTTAAGGTCGCTGGTCCGTTAAAAGGACAGAAGATCCAGAAGACTAGATCAGTGAACGTTCCTCCAAATGCTGGCTTAATATGAACGTAAAGCTTCGAGCTTTCGAGGTTTCCTCGCTTGATGATATCTCTTTGTTGATCACCACACGGCAAATTAATCCAAAAATGTTTGTCATTGTTTCCTCCTTGAGGCAAATTCGAACCATTTTCATCGATAAGACGAGGCATCTGATTCCCCTTTTCGCAGAGAACTGCGCCGTTCTTGAAGAACCATGATACAGAAGAGGGTAAGTAGATTTCACCAGGGTGGAAGATTAATGTAGGACCATAGTGTTGAATCAATGCTTGAATCTGTTCAACACTTGGCATTGCGTGTAGACTCGAATCAAGATTCTTTAGACAAACAATACCACCGAGATCTTCTTTAGCCAAAAGCCGAGTTCTGCAGAAGAAAGTACCTACAGATACACCTTTCCCCCACATACCACGGTCTAAAGGCCGAGTTTTCCATATAAACAAAGGAGCACCTAAAGATTCTGAAACTGCAGTGACAATGTCTTTGTGAGTCTCACATCTATCAGTAAGATCAGCTCTAACACATCTAACTTCATTCAACTCGGGTTTCGAGGGATTATTCGTAACGAGAAAACCGACTGATTTATACCCTTCAGGAGGCTGTGGTGACCAGAAGTAACCGCTTTCGTTCTTGTTACAACAATCAATTGAGCTCCAGATAAGTGTGTAATCAACAGGTTCCACTAATGCAGGTTCTGATGAATTTTCTAAATCTCTAGCCGCAAGAATGTAACCTCTGAGAGGATGAGAATCAGATTGACAGTAATGACCTAAGCAATGAAACTCTTTAGGTAGCAATAAGCCCTTTGGTTTGTAGAATGAAATGCTCTTGTTCTTGTCCTCTGTGGATCTGTATCGCCATATGAATTCAAAATTCGTGACTTTGATAACTTCTAATTCGCCGAGATTGATTGTTCCCGAGCCAAAGCCTTGACCTGATCAATTTCAAAAGGATCCTTAAAACGAAATTTGAGAGAGAAATCTTTCAAAGGCTTACTTGTTTGTGGAATCACGAGTTACCTGGAGGCCACCGGGGAATAGGAGTTGGAAGGGAAAAGGTTTCAGGGTCCTTTAATGGTGGTAAATCTTTGAGATTGTTCCCCTGGATACGTTTGTAACCCAACATTCCTAATGAGGAAGATGTAAAATGATCAGGTTTGTGGCATCGCATTTGATAAAAACCAAAAGAGTCATGTGTGACTGTTTTCTGCGACTACCTTGAGGAAGAAGATATCACCGCCTCTGTTTTGAGAAATGCCACAAAAAGATGTTGAAGGCGAGAAAAGCTTGGACAATCACACAAATTATGTTTTTCATAATATATGGTACTTTCCTAGTTATATTTTGGTTATTGAAAACGAAAAAGTCATGTCGTAGCACATGTAGAAGTTTACGCAAATTTAAACCAACAATTTATATATATTGTGACCCATGATGTCTACATCGAATTTCCTTTTAAAGATTGGAGACATTGGACAATTTTGAAATATACGTATAGCACAGAATTCATAAATACCAAGTTATCTAATCTTCTTCAGTATTTTCTATTAGTTTTGCAAGATTAATTTGGATCAGGCTCATCATAACTGGCGAAAATCCAAGAATAAGGATCAAGCAACTAAGAAAAAAATATATTGTCACTGATCGAACATGTAAACATTCAGACACGAGTCAGTCACTATATTTAAGAAGGTAGACGCAAAGGGTATCAATAAACTACAAAAACGACAAGCAACAGGCTCAGTAGTAACTGTTGTAGTAACCTTGAGGAGCAGCACCAGCTGCTTGCTGGACAGGTGCAGCCACTGGTGCCGCCGCTGCAACTGGAGGTGCATAACTCTGTGCTGGGTAAGTCTGAAAAAGTTTTCACAAAAAAAAGATTCAGTTAGATGATCAAAGACACAACCACCGAGACTAATCCTTGTGGCTAATCATTGTAATGAAAACACTCCAAAAATGCGGATAAACTTTGTAACTGTAAAGACTCCTGAATTATTTAGATACATAACTATTGGGTTAAACACTAAATAAGACATTTCTCGACTGATAAACAATTGCGATTACCTGAGGAGGATATGTGCCATAAGCAGCAGCCTGCGGCACTGGTGCTTGTGCTTGAGGAGCGGTATAGCCAGCTGGATAACCCCCGTATGAACCATAAGCAGCCTAAAACGTGCATTAGGGAAACAATTATAAAGAGTAAAAAGTAAGGAAGGAAATGAGTTTGTTCTTTTACCTGTTGGCCATAGGCAGGGTTCCATTGTTGTGGTTGTGCAGGAGCGGCTTGTGCTTGTGGCCATGTCTGAGGCTGTGCAGCGTAGCCACCGGGCCATTGAGTTTGTGCGTTTGGATATGCATTGGACACTGGCTGAGCAGGTGGAGTGCCATTGTAAGTTTTCGCCATTTTCGTCCTATCTGAAGAGAGAAATTCATCTGCGCTACGCTTTTTCAGCTCTGATGTGCTCCGATGAGGTAAAAAGAGCTTCGCATGTTGATCTTCCGCTTTTTCAATGGATTTGACATCTCCAAAAAGGCCCAGGAACTGCAAGAGCCATAAACACATTTGAAGTTAAAACCAATAATGTATGATGCATGAATGTTGAAAGCATGAATTAATGAGAAAAAGTTTGTTCTATTCGTTTCCATTACTTCTATATATATTAAGGATAGTTCTTCTCTCTCAGTGGAACTTGCAATGTTCTGGCTATCTGCATTTGGGTTTATAACTTTGTCGACAAGCGGCTCAAGGTATTCAATCTGTCTTGGTGGTGGCAGAATCGACTCAAAATGAATCAATGCCTCCATGAAATGTTTTGACGGTTGTACGTGGTCCACTGCTTCGACTAGAATCTTCCTAGCTTTTTCAGTATCCCTGGAAACCTGAAAGTAAAATTGGAAAAGGTAAGAAGCCTAACTAGCACATATTTAAGAAACTAAACAGATTATGTTAAGTCTTAGCAGACCAGGAGACATACCAAGTATGAAAATCTTGAATACTGAGCATAGAGCAGCGGCAGTATTGTGGAGTTCTCTTTGCCCTTTTCAACAGCAATCACTTGCTCGTACAAAGAGTAAGCATCGTTCAGATTCCCCTACAGATAAGATTGGGAGATGGGTTAATGATAAAAACAGAAATCATAATCTATACTAATTCTTCAATCACTAAATGGAGGCTTACTAGTCGTTGTTCCATGTTCGCATGCTTGATTACAGCTTCCAGAAGTCCAGGAGAAATTTCGGAGTGCACTAACTGGAATGCAGCTCTAGCACCATCGATATCACCCTTCTGCTCTTTTAGTCGAGCAGCAAACAGGTGAATTTCCGGTTGTCTCTGTCAAAGAGAAAACAGCAGATAAATAACCAAGAAATTCAAAGCAGACCAGAAGTATTGTACAAACTCTAAGTAATAATATCAAACTACATAAACAAGTTGGTAATAGACTTCATACCTTGACAAAGACTTGAGTTGCTCGAGCAAGGGCATTGTCTGCAAGGTCCATACTTCCACTTGCTTTCATGCTTAAAACATACCGAATCCAGTATTCAGGATAATTTGCACATGCAACCACACATCTCTCATACAGCTTGACCACCTATTCAAAAAGAAAAACAAATGTAAAACATAATATGATAAACACTAGGAAAAAGAAAAGAAGAAGCATGTAAACATAGAAATCACAAAGGAGAAATCCACAAGAAATACTCTATAAGTCGAACAGAGGGACCCTCACATACAGAGGGACCCTCCTTGCCTGACAGACAGATTGTTAGGAAGAGAAGAAGATACCTGCATTAATAACATTGGAACTTTAACAAGGATAATTTACGAACCTAAAATATCCATTGACAAATTGAAAACTTGAAGTACTTAGCCTTAAGTTACCAAATCGAGGCCCATGCTTTGGTCTCAGTTCTATTCCCATTTAAAAGTGCTTGATCCAATGGAAACCCAATAAAGCATATGTTCCACCAGAAACTACTTAACTGTAAGTCAATAATATTACAAGGTACGACTTAATCTACAAAACATTTGTATGTTCACATATAAGAGAGTTAAGCACCCCAGTACCTTATTGAAGTCTCCATCCTTCTCTATGAAATCCAGATAGCTATGCCAATTCTCCAGCTCCGCAACATTAAGAGGCCGCACATGGAAATAGGGCCTCCTTATAGCCATCTCAAAACCAATGATTTTAGATTCAAACTCTTTGGTTTTTATATACACGGCTTCTCTGATGCTTATGTATTTCTTCAACTCCTCAGGATCAGTTGAACCAGCACTTTCCAATTTAGGAGATTTTTCAGTGGAACCATCAGCTTCAGATTGTCCTTCGTCGGCCTTTCCACCAGACTCAGATGGTGCACTTTCAGAAGCATCACCACTACCAGCAGCAGCAGCAGCTGTTGCAGATTCCTCAGCGTTCCTTAGTTCCGACAGAGGCCGTGTTTCAGCTAGGTCCTTAAAACTATAAAAAAAAATATCAGAACGAAAAAGGAATCATACTTATCAGAAAGACACAAAAAATTATGAGCACAATCTAAGAACCCTCGCTAACACTACATCATCAGGAAAGAATGGGGACTTCAGGAGGAAATGCATAAGAATTGTAAGTTAGAATTTGCACACGAGGTCAGTTATTCGAATGTAAGACACCGTTTTATTGGGCAGATAGCTTAACTTGATCAGGTGCTTAAAAAAATGTAATCTCAGTATAAATGTCACAATCCACATAAATTGACTATATCCAATTCAGCATGGAGAAAATTGATTAATGAAGTCAAGTAAAACTACCTGCTAAAATATCTATCGAGGTTTTGAATTGGATTCTCCAATATTCTGGTGTAAATCATGGCAAGTCGGCTCCAGTCCTGCTGCATGTACTCGTACTCGATGTACTTATCCCACAATGGGGAAGACAGAAAATCAGTTCCAACAAAGAACAAAGCACGTTCGAAAAGCCTGCAGCAGCAATAGAGTCAAAATAAATGTCAAATGAGCCAGAAGATGCAGACATGTGGGATCAATATAGACAAACACAAGTTCAATCAGGGTATTAATACACAGAGAAATAGCAGAATGAGCACTCATTACCTTCTGATAGTTTCTGGATCTCCATATGTATTGATGGCAAACACGCAATAATGCAACCAGATGTCCACTGAATATGTCACTCCCAGTACTGCTCTTTCATAAACCTCCACAACTTTGTCCATCGCCCCCACCCGAGCCTCATGATCAGCATACTTTTTCCAATAGCCATAACATAAAGGGAATTCGGCTAAGAATTCATCATACACCTTCCGGATCTTTGCTATATTGTCCTGTAATTAGGGCAGCAGGAAATACATTACTCTTGAGCAAATAAATAAAGTACCTAACGATAAAACTTAGCAAAAGATATAGAAAGATGACAGCTACATATGGCATACAAATAAGACCTGAAAACTCTTAAGTCGCTTATAAGATTGAAATAACAAACAAGTTAAAATACATGATTCAGATGTCAAACATTGGAGCCACCACACTCAATATTTCAGATGCCAGAGCAGACACGTAAGGAAAGTGTATGTTCATAATGAAAATTCCAACACACCTGAGCTATCCTCTCTGTCTCTTCGATAAGGGCAGTCCAAGCATTGAACTCTAAAGAATTAGCCTTTACAATATTCCATAAACGCTCCTCTTCCGGTGAGAGTGTAGAGCCTGCAACAACAACAGCAACGGAATCAGCCTTAACATCAGATCCTACCATTCTGGTGACAAAATGTGCTAATAATCATACAAGCGTCTAAAGAGAAGAAGAATTACCAGCGTTATCTCCCTGCTCAGCCGCTGGAGCTGTCACTGCCATGTTATCCGATGCATTTCCGTTCTCAACAGGCGCAGTAACACCACCTTCAGGTTCAGTCCCATTGACCAAAGAATCATTATTAACGGATTGAGATGAATCAACATTTGGCGCATCACTGTGGTTTACAGGATCCACAGTAGCTGCAGAAGCATTGTAATATCCCTCAGCAACCATGGCTTCGCTGTCTCCCATAACTGTAGAACAAATACGTTTCACAATCAATGGAAACGCACACAGAAAAAAACCAGCTCACTAGAAAGAAAAACTCGCCATATCTAGCTACGAATCACGATTTCAAAAAGCTGGAAACAGATTTTTCAACCAGAAACGAGCAAAAACCTAATCAGAAACCCAAATGAAAAACCCTAGTTTTTCTTCCCAATTCGTAAAAATACATAAGGAGATGATACAAACCTCGAGAATTGAAGAATGAAAGAAGCTCGCTTGTAGAAGTAATTCGAAATCAGTAAATGCTCTCTCCGTAAGTTGCTTCAATGGAGGAAGAAGCTCGCGAGTTTTTTATTTTGTTGTGTTGATACTATAGGGTTAAAGACGATGTGTGTTCTGGTGTTGGTCGGTGCACAGTAAGCTCAGATATGGGCTGTAAATGGGCCTTTCATTTCTTAAATGGGCCTAACACAAGTCCATCAAAACCCTTTTGTAAAACCCTTCGTCGTGTTCCTCTCTGCGAAATTTAGCGATCAATGGCGCCTAAAAAGATGGGAGCGAGCAAACGAAGCGGGACAGAATCGAGCATCGTGGAGAAGATTTCGAAATCGGCGTGCGACGCCGCTTATGTGTCGAAGAAGCTGTTGTGGAGCACCGGAAAAGCAGCGTGGTTCACCGGAACGACGCTACTAATCCTCTTTGTCCCTTGGATAATAGCGATACGTCAAGACGAGCAGTTAATTCAAGAGGAGTTAGAGCCAACCAGTCTTCTATACTAATTTCGTTTATGTAACTTTGGAAAACCCTAATTTCTTTGGAGAGGCATCTTTTATTTGGTGTTTGGTTAGTGTTCCTTGATATGTTTTAACTCATGAGAGTTGGTAATTTTCTAACTTGTTTGAGTATCTATCTATATTGCAAATTATGGATTGAGTAGGGTAAAGAACAGAGTTTTTCCTGTAGAAAGGTTATAATCATGCACTTAATTAGGTAAACTGGGAATCTTTATAATCTCTTAGCTGCTAAATGAATTAGAATTTGAACATCATGTTCAAATATTCGGAGTTTTTTGGTTTCTTTGGAGTTCATAACCGGCAAGAACAGAGCTTTAATATGGACAAAATAGTTGATTCTCGCACTAGGTTAGGTAAAGGATGGATCTTTTTTATTGTTGGGACTGAATATTTCTTCACCTACTAGTGTGATTCCGGATTAAACAAGCGACATAAACATGAAAAAAGCCTTAGGTTTTTATACGATTCGCAACTTAAGGTACATCATCTCAGTGAGTATTCTGAATTTGATGGTTACAAACTTACAATGTAATACTCTTGCTCACAGTTATGAACTTGAAGGTCAATGTAATACTCAAAGGAAGTGGTTTCAATTGTGACTACCTTTTACATGGCATGATCCGTAATGGACTAGCAAAACATTTATGATTCTCCTTTTTCTTCGTGGATGTGTATCATAAACCTTGTGGAGTTCATTGTATCAATATTCTATGTCTAGCCGCTCTTTTTGTGATCAGAAATCCTTCACTTTGAAGTTCCAGTGTTGTTCTTGTTCAATGCGTCTTTTTGAATCTGTTTGCTCTGATTGCCACAAGATTTTAGCTGGCTTGTTGGTTTCACAATCTCAGAAAACAAAAAGAACAAAATACAATCTTTTGTCTTAAAATCAAAACTGAACTCTTACACAAAACTAGAATTTGGACTCCGAGCTACGCGCAGGTGTATCTTACCGGTTTTGTTAATACATATCAGTTTTGTAATTGTTCATGACACAAATCTGTGTATTAGATGCCATTGTTATGTATAATCTTTTTTGCTCATATGATATGCTTTACATTTTAGCATCCGGAACATAATAACAAAACTTCACACGGCTAATAAACTCACAAAGCTCTCTTTTATCCATTGCATTACAGTATTTGATGCAATAATTTGAGAAAGAAGAAGAAGAGGAGGATCCAGAAATGGGTGAAACCGAAGAGTGAGAAGAATGGATAGGATTCCATCAAGCGTTCAGGCTTTTTTTAGAGAAATGAAGGGTACAGTTTCTGAGAACTAGACACTTATTGCTTCTTGAAGGAATTTTATCACAGCTCGGATGAAAGACAATTCATCTCCTCTACTCGCAAGCACTAAAAGATGACACATTGTCTGCTGTCATGATAGACACCACCCAAATTTTGCAGCCATGCTTTCTCGGTGCATTCCGACGCTCCTTATAGCTTTATTCTAAGACCACTAAACAAAAGCTATTGTATTTAGTAAGGTTATCTTGTCTCCTTTGACTTATGGTAAGGTGGAACAGTCAAAGTTTTGGGGTACTAAATAAAATGTCGACCTTCAGCCCAAAAGTTAACAAGAGGTAAAATCAAAACTTATTCTTCAAGCTTGGGTTTTGGAACACAATCTTACACGACTGTCTTACTATATTTTCTGCTGAGACAAGAGACACAAAAACAAATAAAAACTTTACACATAACGAACCCACCAACCTGATTATACTTAATCTCAACCTTAATAATAACTAAAACTAGCAAATCTGGTTTTCTTCTGAATCAAAAACAGGAGGCATGATTCTCTTCCGTATCAGCATTTCCGCTGTAACTTGCTTTCTCTTTACTCCACCTCTAGGTCTAGAGGTGAAATCTTCATCAGTTTCAACAAAATCACCCTGATAACCACACAAATAGCTTTATTCTAGAGTCTAGACTTTGGAGTTTGTAACCAAAATAAATTGAACTGTAAGTTGGGGAAGAATAACTTACACAGGTATACACATGACACCCGGAATTCTCATGGTTGTTTCTGACATGTTTGTAAGCAAAACTCATGCCACAACCTGGAAATCCGCAGACAAAGGGACGAATATTCTCGTGCACTGCTTTCACGTGTTTCTGAAGATTAGAAAGCTGCAAAAACATTGTAGTGTTATTAGGGGATGTTGGATAATATTAGACTTGATGGCTACAGTTTTCAGTAGTTCTGAATGTTTTGTTACCTTTGAGAATGTAGAAGAGCAACCCTCGACTTCGCACTTAAATTCTCTTGGTGTGGAATCCTTGTCATGTGTCCGAAGGTGTCTCTTGATGTTCTTTTTCAAATGCTTGGAACCGCATATCTCACAGTTGACATACTGATGGCAGGATCTTATGTGTGCCTTGAGGCATTCATCATTTGTAAAGTACTTTAAACAGCCAGGTTCTGAACAAAATGCCTCCACCGAGTCCAATTTTACTGTAAATGTACATACAAAAGTAACCTTAAGAGACTGGAAAATATACATGCATAACAAAACTTTAAGAAACGAGGAAACACACTCCACAGCTAGAGGGACAACAAGGACAGTCAACTCACCATGAGAATCCTGGTGCTTCTGCAGCTGTGAAGCATACTTAAAGGCCTTTCCACAACCAATTTCTTTGCAGGCATGTTGCTTCTGATCAGTTGAAGATTCCGAGGGAAGAGATTCCCCATCACCAGTATCATCCTTAGCAATCTCCCCATTTTCATGAAATTCCTTAACATGCCTACTGACATTGCCCTGTACTGAGAATTCACTCTTGCAATTCTCCACGGGACACTTGAAGAGTTTCCCTCTATGTGTTAGTAGATGTCTATTGAGATGATCCTTTCTCCTATAGCTGGCAGCACAATCATCCACATAGCATGTAAACGGTCTCTACACAGCAAAAAAAAGTGAAAAACCATCAGCAACACAGAACGTGGATGAAAGAAAAATCTAAACCACAGAGCAGAAAAAACAAGCTATTAAAACACCTTAGCGTGATGGAGGCAAACATTGGTGGAGCTTCTCAGGAGGTCTCCCAACCTGATACTAGTCCATAACAATGTAGCCTCGCATTTTGGAGTTCTCTCTTTGGGATCCAATGCCTCACACAATTATACAAATAAGACCCTTTTGTATTAATCAAAATAAAAAAGGCCATTTATTCCTGCAAAGACATAATCTTTTAGTTTCCAAAAGAGTAATCAAAACTATGCCTATCTATAAGGATCTCCTTGCATCTCCATTAGTAGAGAGAGAAGTGTTTTTCTCCATTTGTGTAAAAGCTACCTCGAGGGAATGGCTAAGCATATGCTGCTTCAAGTGAGCAGGTTTCTTGAACTTAGCACCACACTCCTGACAACAATGTTTACTTAAAGCAGCTTCTAAAACCTCACAAGCTTCATCATCTCCTTCCTCTTCAATTTCCATCTAAATTAAAAACGGGTTAAACTTGAATCAAATGCCTAATCAAACTCGGAACTAGTTGAATTGAATCGGAGAGAGATCCAAACCTTGTGATGAGAAAGGATGTGTGAAGTGATGAGATACTTTTTGGATCTGCTGATTCCGCAATACTGGCAGAGATATTTCCTTATGTCTTTGATCATCGATGCCTCCATAATTATATTGGCTTCGTCTCCACACATCTCTGTGGGATTAGAATTAGGGTTTATCTCCATCATTGACATGCCGCAGACACTGTACTAGAAGGAGATATGTAACCTAAAAACAATGGGCTTTTGAATTACACTAAAGAAACCAGCTCACTATAAAGAAAAACTAGCCATATCTAGCTACGAATCACGATTTCAAATATGGGCCGTAAATGGGCCTTTAATTTGCCTAACACAAGTCCATTAAACCCCTAAAAACCCTTTTGTAAAACCCTTAAACCGCTCTTTTTGTGATCAGAAATCCTTCACTTTGAATTTCCAATGTTGTTCTTCTTGTTCAATGTGTCTTTTCGAATCTGATTGCCACAAGATTTTAGCTGGATTGCTGGTTTCACAATCTCAGAAAACAAAAAACAATCTTTTGACTTAAAATCAAAACTGAACTCTTACACAAAAGTTTATGATCATTCAGGGGTGGAACAGACATTTTGACCTGGTTGTATAGTCTGGTTAGTGTCATGACCCGGCCCATAATTGATGAAGCCCATCTTCTTCGCGTCAAATCAATAGTACTTCTGGCGTTTTGTGTTCTTTCTCATCATCCATCTCGATAAGAGAAACGACACGATGTGTACTCGGCATTTTTCAGTTTTCGACTCTAATTAAAACGGTGCGTTTTCATCATCCTTGCATCAAAACGGTAAGTCTCTATCTTGGACAGAGTATTCGCTTCCTTTCTTCCTCTGAACTCTGAAATGTCATTTAAATCGTCTTCTCCAACAGATCAACTTTCATAAAAACACCAGAATTCTCAAACTTTTTTGCTCTGTGGATTTGCATTTGCACAGTCTCTAACTTATTTACTCCACAATTCGAAACCCATTTCCCTCACGCCAAATTTGCTCGCTTTAAACCCCTAAACCAGTTTCAGAGGCTTCTTCTTCTGCTAGTAAGTTCCTCTAAAATCGCTTCAATTTTGAAGTTTCCAGCTTCATTTAGAGACCCTAATCGTTTTCTGGGAGAGAGATAACGTTTCTAGGGTTTTTCTGTACCTTTTTTTGTGTGTTTGTCTGTTCGGTTTCCCCTGAAAAAAGTTATCATTTTTAGGTGGACAAAGAGTTTTTTTTTTGTTGATTTTGGGTTTTGGATAAGATAACTACTAGTTCATCTTGTTAAATATATGATATTTCTGTTTCTGTAATTGTTGTGATGTTGATTTGGTGGGTTTTTGTAGTAGTGTCTGTATGCATTGTGATTTCTGTCTAAGAAAGTTGTAATCTTTTACATCTCTGGTACGGAAAATTCACTTCTTGTTACATTTTTAGTACTTTGCCTGT
This sequence comes from Aurinia saxatilis, assembly GCA_900406295.1. Taxonomy (NCBI): domain Eukaryota; kingdom Viridiplantae; phylum Streptophyta; class Magnoliopsida; order Brassicales; family Brassicaceae; genus Aurinia; species Aurinia saxatilis. Next base: position 42,144 of record OVAP01000038.1, on the reverse strand, counting down.
AGTTTGATGAGGAATGTGATTTGATTAAGCTTTGTTTATTGCAGAAAACTTGTGGAAAATGGCACCAAGTAATTATGCTAAAACTAAGAAAGCTTGTAACGCCATGGCGGTTATGGGTATAGCAGAGGTTAAAGTAAAGTCGGTTCTTAAGAAACTTCTGAAGACCTATGATAATAAGTGGGATTTCATAGAAGATGATGATTATAAGCTCCTAATTGAGACCATACTCGATGAAGATGTGGAGGTTAATTAGTTTTCTCTGATCAATTTGTTAAGATTTGTCTCATTGATATACAGGCTTTGTCTTATCACTTTTGATTCCCCTTGTTTAACTGTTTCCATACTTTCACTCAATCGCTCTCTTTCTTGAATTTGTTATATGATAGGAAACTGAAATGAAGAGGAATGGAGCAAATAAGAAGTCTAAGGTATGTTCTCTTCTAGTTGTTTTACAACAAATTCTGGTTGTTGTTTTTTCGTTTTTCTAATAATTTTTCATGGCCTTCTTGCTTTGATGTTTAGCATGTAGCAATGAACAGTGGAAAGAAGAAAGCTCTTGAGGTATGTGAAGTAAATCTCCTTGCTGTTTTAGAATGCTATTTTCATCATGTAACGTTTTTTTTTTTTTGTTAAAGCAAACTCAGCTTGTGGTGAAAGAGGAAGAGGAGGAAGAATCGGATGAAGATGAAGTTCCGTTAAAGAGGAGGCTGCGGACAAAACGCGAAAGAGAATCTGACCACAATGCAAGCCTAAGCTTAGGCAGTCTTGTGCTGAAGAAGGTAAAAGAAGAGGACAATGTAAGCCTTAGTTTAGACTGTCCTATGTTAAAGAAGGCAAGAAAAGAGAAGCCGAAGGTATGTTTTCCTTTTGATTTTTCTTCTTCCCGCTATTTGTCAATTATCTTAAACAATAGTTTTGTTTTGGTTAAAGCAGCATGAAGAGGAAGATGAAGATAATGGTATGACTGAATTACCTCCGTTGAAGAGGTACTTGCGCCGAACAGGTGGAAGAGTGTCTGCAGTAGATAACATTGTAAGAGACGGATCAGATGTAGAGGAAGTAGTTCCGAAAAGATTACGTTATTTAGATGCAGGGAACTGTTCATCATCCGTTCTTGAGATGGAGAATTCAGTTATGTGTGTGAAAGAACAGAACGGAGAAACCAAAGTCACTCCCAATGAGATCACTGCCATATATGTTCCTCCTTCAGCCTTTGAGAGATCTAGTAAGCCCAAGGTTGCTGTTGCGCTTGACTTAGCTGCTTCCACTTCGGATGCAGAAATCGAGTCTTTATGTGCAGGGAATTGTTCAACCCCCGTTATTGACATAAAAGAATCAATTATACTTGTGGAAGAACAGGATGGGAAAGCCAAAGGTACTCTCAATGATATTGCCATGGTTGTCCCTCCCTCAGCTGTTGAGGAATCTAGTGAGCACAAAGTTGCTACTGCTGCTGCTACACTTGAATTAGCTTCTTCTACATTAGGTGAGGCGAAGATTTGTCTTAGTTTTGCCCCTGCAGCTGGAGAAACTACGACTTATTTGCATTTGCCTTCTATGGAGGATTTACGGAAAGCAATGGAGGAGAAATACCTCAAGTCTTACAAAATTTTAGACCCCGGTTTCTCGTTCCTTGACTTCATGAACGATGTGTGTGGCTGTTACATGGACCTGGCAAAAAATTTAACGAGGCAGTCACTTAAGACAGAAATAGTATCGGACATTGTTAATGTGGGTAATGAAAGCAGTGCAGCTGATATTTCTATGGGGTTAGTAGTTGTTCCTGAATGTGGGATCTCTGCAGATGGCTGGAGAGCAATTAGCAACATAAAGGACATTACAGCTGGTGGAGAAAAAATTGAAATTCCATGGGTGAATGAGTTTAACGATGAGGTTCCATCACGCTTCCATTACATATCACAGAACTTTGTATTTCGAGATGCTGCAGTGAAAGTCTTGGTCTCAAGTTTCTCTGATGATCAATGTTGTTTCTCTTGTATTGGAAATTGTTTGGATGCTTCGGGAATGCCTTGCAAGTGCACAATTCCATACACAGTAGATGGTGTACTCAAGGATGATTTCTTGGAAGTGCGGATCTCTGAGGCACGCGATGTACGGAAACAGGTACTGGAATTCTGTCAAGAGTGCCCATTGGAGAAAGCCAAAAAAAAGGAGGATTTGGAACCATGTAAAGGGCATGTAAAGAGAAAAGTCATTAAAGAGTGTTGGATCAAATGTGGCTGTGGTAAGAGCTGTGGAAACCGAGTGGTTCAAAGAGGAATACACAATAAATTTGAGGTAAAACATTCACCTTAACTAACTTATTCTTTGGTTTTGCTCTGCTATATTCGAGAAATCAACTAGTTCCCATCTTTTTGTTTCTTATCAGGTGTTTTACACGCCAAATGGGAAAGGTTGGGGCCTTAGGACTTTAGAGAGATTGCCAAAAGGAGTATTTGTTTGTGAGTACATTGGAGAGGTGTTGACAATCTCAGAGTTATACCAACGTAGCTTCGAAGACAAACTCTCTTCTCCTGTTATATTGGATGCACATTGGGGTTCAAAAGAAGGTTTAGAGGATAACAAAGCTCTGTGTCTTGATGGGGCACGCTTTGGAAATGTCTCATGGTTCCTTAACCACAGGTAAAATGGCTTACAATGATACCTCAGAACACTGTTGACATGTTCTCTTTCTAACCTGATTGATATTTATGTTCTGTCACTTGACCTTTGTAGATGCCTTGATGCAAACTTGATTGAGATCCCAGTTCAAATCGAGACTCCAGATCAGCACTATTATCACGTAAGATTCATTGCATGCTTCATTTATAATCCTTTGTTCACAACTTCATATGTTTCTGTTTTGTGGAAGTGATTTAACTGTAAATCTTCTCCAGCTTGCATTCTTCACAACAAGAGACATTGAACCAATGGAGGAGCTCACACGGGTTTGTACAAACTTCAGAACCTAAATGCTTACTGATTTTCTTAGGATATATTGATGTGATGAATTATTAACTTCACATTCTCAGGATTATGGGATTGACTTTGAAGATGATGACTCTCCGGTGAAACCATTCGATTGTCTTTGTGAAAGTAGACACTGCTGGAACATGAAGCGATTCAAGAGTGAGTAATCATCACATTCGATTCTAGTGAAACTTTCTGATTCAGTTACATTGGACTAAGTAATCATCAATTATGTATCTCATTTCATTGTTTTTATTATGTTTTCAGAAGCCAAGAAGTTAATGATCAAAGCATGAGAAGTTGGATGAAGAATAGAAGTAACTTCAACAACCCGGAGTAAACCAGTTTTTGTATGTTGAACCCAAATACTATTCGGTTATTGTGAGATCAGACTCTGTATATGGCTAGTGAGAGTCTTATTTTGGCTGACTTCATTTAGTTAGAAGTTTGAGTATTTTTAAACTTGAGTCTATTAATCCTAAGTTTAGTGACACGTTTTTTCAACCAAACCATCATTTACCATACTGATTAAGAAGTAGTTAGGAAACCAAGGATCTATAAGGACTAGAATTGGCATTTTTCCGCTTGTTACTATTATACTTTTTGATATTTGAAAATGGAAATAAATGATTATATTGTCTTATGGTCACATGGTTTGTTCATGTGAACAAGTGATGGTAGCTCAGATTGTCGTTGAACCACTTTCTCAGTATATTTTTAAATATTTTGTGTCATGTAAAAAGCTGTTAACATTTTGTGTCATGTGTTTTAAGTGTTGGATAGATCAGTAATAGTTTATTTAACCATTCTAAATAACTTTGTGAATGTAATTATTATTTGTTTAAGAAAGTAATTATTAATAAATACATATTGATTTCCTAATCGTATTTGTTTAAAACATAAAGGTATTATGTAAATGTGATTCTGAGTGGTAAACGTTATGATTATATTGGTCCAGCCAAATAAAAATTAGTAAAAAACGGAAAAAAGAAAGAAAGAAACATTGTTACTTGGTTGGTAGCTGAACTGGCAGTTGCCGGGAAAGCTTGCCAGAACTCGTTTGAAAAATAGAAATAAAATTGTAAAATATAGAAATCATATAAATAAAATCAGTAAGCATTTCATTAACGATGCATGATCGTTCTTTGTCAACATAACGAATTATTGGAACTACATTATTCAAAAAATGAACAAATTTCACATGTCTATAGTCTTAACATATAAGAAAATTTCACTAAGAAAATGAAATTCAGAGATCCATATTATTAATGTATACAAATCAATATAGTTCATAGTAAAAACAAATTGGCAAGTGGGAAAGAGTATGAGTTGTTCTTGAATCTAGAGGGTCATGCTTTTGCCACTTTCTGTATGTATATATGTTTGTGTATTTAACAATTAATATTGTAAATTTTGTCTACATCTATCCTCACTAGCATATCAAATTTCAATTGGTACACCCGTCTAGATTTATGACAATTGAATAAACCATGTGCTTCTTCAATCAATTTGTCACCATAACCTCACCACCCTCCTCGAGGTCTATTTGTCTCTCATAAGGCCAAAACAATAATAATAAAAAATTAAACTTATAGTTCTCTTTCTCTAGTTTAGTCAAAACTATGAACAAAAACTTCACCCTTGATAGCAATATTTGGATCCTAGTTGATGCAATCATGTTACCATTCCTGCATTATGATACAGAAACTTCACCCTTGATAGAAAATAGCTGTTTCTATCAATTTTTGTTTCCATTTAATGTTTTTTTTATTTATTATTGCATTGATTGTAGATTTATTTCAAACATCTTTTCTTGATCGTTGAGCTGTTAGAAACATAAATCAAATAGCTGTTTGTTTCTACTAGTTCTTGTTTCAATTAAATGTTTTTTTTTATTATTGTAGATTTTATTTCACACTTTGTCACTATCATACAACTCCATTCATTGCTAAATTTTTTTTCTCAAATTTTAATTTACTGCAGTGTGTATTATACCATACCAATTGTGCCGATAGTAAATTACGTACAGTACATGATACATCCACACAAGCACACGTAAACACATCGTGTAATGCTTTTTGACAGTTATATCGGCACTAATTACTCATACAATCATACTCCTTAGCAATAATTTTTAATTATTTACGTCCTTTTTTGTTCTTCCGCATATTAAGCTAAACTTTTCATAATTTTGCCTCCCTGGAAAAGTGATCCTCTGTATTGTAATGCTAGTTCATGTCTAGCATCATCAACATAGTAATCAACGATATAAAAAAAAGGACAAAAAATATAACATTACAACCCAACTAATAAAAAATGAAGTGAAGGAAATAAACACCAAACACTTGGATTCAGATTTGTAGTTTTCTTTTTTCTTTATTGCTAGGGACACGCTTTGACTCTTCTGCTTATAAAACCCTCTCCACACACACTTGCGATCACAATCTCAAGATCCAAAAACACTCTTTCTTCTCAAAAACATGGACCGATCCATATTGCTTTCTCTAGCACTAACCTCACTCCTAATCGGAGTAGTCTCAGCTCGTGACTGGAACATCTTGAACAACCTCAAAGGACTCGGTTCTTCATCATCATCATCATCATCATCAAATGTCGTTTCTTCCAGCCTCTCCACTAATCTGAAACGTTACTGTGAAAGCTGGAGGATCAACGTGGAAGTTAACAACATCAGAAACTTCGACGTGGTGCCTCAAGAATGTGTTTCTCACATTGAGAAGTACATGACTTCGTCTCAGTACGAGGATGACGTGGAGAGAGCCGTTGATGAAGTCAGTCTACATTTTGGGAGCATGTGTTGTAGTAAGACTAAGTGTGATGGTATGGATGCTTGGATCTTTGATATTGATGACACTCTTCTCTCCACCATTCCTTACCACAAGAGCAATGGCTTCTTCGGGTAAAGTCTCATTCTCTCTTAGCTAAACCGGTTGATAATGATAATAAGACATCGATTAACTTTGTTTCCATGTTTATTGAACTGAAAACAGAGGAGAGAAGCTAAACTCGACGAAATTCGAGAACTGGATTAGGAAGAGGAAAGCACCACCGGTTCCAAACATGGTGAAATTGTACCACGACATCAGAGAAAGAGGCATCAAGATCTTCTTGATCTCTTCCCGGAAAGAATATCTCCGAGCTGCCACCGTTGACAACCTCATCCAAGCCGGTTACTATGGCTGGTCCAACCTCATCCTCAGGTACAACTAAACCGGGAGTCAAAATCCGGTTTCTACTTGGTTCATACGTTCTCTAAGCCGGTTAATACATCCCTATAGTTGAGCTAAAACTGATTTTTGAATCCAACAAAAACCAAACTGGTTCATATATTCTTTAAACCAAATAAAAACCATAATCGAACCACAAGCCATACATCCCTTAACCTTGGGTAGTTTCATATATTCACTCTTAACTGAGCTAAGAAAAAAACCGATTTGTACACCCCTAATAGATTGTACTGCTTTGCTCTAGCCGGTTTATATAACCAATGCACTAAAACCAAAAAAAAATTAAACAATGCAGGGGGCTGGAAGATGAGCAAAAGGCAGTGAAACAGTACAAGTCAGAGAAGAGGACATGGCTGATGAGTCTTGGTTACAGAGTTTGGGGAGTGATGGGGGACCAATGGAGCAGCTTCTCAGGCTGTCCAGTTCCCAAGAGAACCTTCAAGCTTCCGAACTCCATCTACTATGTTGCCTGATCAAACCAAAACAAAACTTTGAATTAGCTTCTTTGAACAAGAAGAAGAACCCACAAATAAGAGAGCAGTTTTTATTCTGATTCTTGTTTCTGTGTTTCCTTTTTCGTGTTATTTTATATGAAGAGAGTAATGGATAACAAAGGTCGATTGATCATATGTTACAGAGTGAAATCAAATCTAGATCCGTAACAAATCAACCTGATTTACAGTACCAATTACGCAAACATTGAATGAGTGCATCACCATTATTTATCTCTGTTCAAAGCTTTCTCTAGTCTTGCTTCAAATGGTGTTGAATGCCAGTTCACACTCTTATCCTGCACTTCCATAAAACTGTCATTCTCTAGAATAAAAGGAATCATGTATGATTTATCAAACTCGTGGATGGTTTTGATAGCACTATCCTTTGCATACCTCTCTGTACTTGCTGGTGGTGTTTGGTATGCCCTTGTACGAAGATGTAGAGTCAATATCTACTGCCTTTGATTGATTACCCCAGTAACCACCAACTGTGCCTATAATAGGTGTTTCATCGGGACTCTTGCTTGGTGATTTCCTTGGTGTAGATGCAGCAGAGAAGTGTTTGATGTCCTCCACTGTCAATGCGCATAGTATAGGTCTATCGTCAAGGTTTATAACCCGTCTTGAGTAGCCGCTAGACTTGTTTTTCTCAGGTGTAGGGGTCTCCATATTAACACTGTTGCATTCACTACCCGACTCTGATTTAGATAACCAGGTTGAAAGGCTAGTTTCAACCGTCAATTCTTGATTTCTCGGTTTCTTGACTTCAGTTCTAGATATCGACTTGAAGCTGAGTGGTATATCATCAATCTGACGGTCTTCGCTGAAAGAAAAGGAATCATTCCTTTTGTCTCCTTGACCTGAGACGAGGTTAGAATTCTCCTTTTGAGCCTGTTTCTGCATTGTTGTTCTCCCTTTGGATTTAGCGGATTTCCACTGAGTGAGATTCTCAACCGGTTCAAGTACTCCTCTCGACTTTGCGGCCCCTGCCTCCTCAGTATAAACTGTTTTGGTTGAGCTATGCAACTTATCCTCACTAAGACCATCATCACTATAATACTCTTCATCTTCATCCAAGTCACTTTCAATACCATCTAACTCATCATCATCATCGCTGTCTCTGCAATTCTTGTACCTATGGTTTGAAGGATACGTCCCAACCTCACTGTTCTCAGAAGAAGACTGACCAGTCTTGCTCGACTTCAGTGATGATTCAACCTCTCCTTCTTTCTTCTTCTCTTCTAAGAGTTCAACAGATTCTTGTAACACAATGTGCTCATAGGTTTTGACTTTGGAGTCAAAAGTGACTCTCTTCTTAGTAGGACTTGGACTGCATTTTGTTACTAAGGAGTCAGCACAACCTTAGACTATGCTACAACAAAGCTCAAAGCTCGAACTTAAGTATCCAAAAAACACTCACCAAATCTCAGTGACTGGATCTACACAAGCATTTGGGATTTCTTCAACCGCATGTTTTCTATCAATCACATGATCAGGTTTTGCAGATTCCAAAGCAAGTTCCTATGCATAACAAAGTACACATTCGTATCAAGCAAAAACCAAATACTGTAGAAGCTAAAATTGGATAAACACACGTTACAGTGACCTATCTGAACCAAATACTACTGTACACAACAAAGCTATAAGATCGATCTATATGAACAATTCAAAGAAGAATCTCTCACAAACACATTACAATGACCAAGTAAACTTACATTTGGTGAAGCCTGATCAGATTCTGGACGTTTCAGTCGCCGACGATTCTTCCCACCACCGAAACAAGCCAGAAAGCAACCCATGACTCCGAGAATTCTCAAAACCTAAACGAGAGAGATGATTATAAATGGGACGCACATCGAAATTGAGGAGCGGGGGTGTGTGATCTGACTGTACTCAGAAGAGCGGGGAGAGAAGAAGGAAAAAGCGTACAAGACTTTGGAATTGGGATTTTTAGGGTTTTTTTAATTTAATTTAGCATTCTTTTATCTTTTTAATTTCAGTTTTTTATATTTATTAATTGCATGATTTCAGAAGAAAAAGTAGGTGACCGTTATAAATTTGACATACCAATGAGACATATCAAAGCTTTTGAATTACATTTATTTGTATTTTTGTTACAAATCTTTGTCATTAATCTGTGTAAACGTTAACTTATCGTCATTATCCAAAAAAGGAAGGAATGTGTTGATTATTGATTTTGTTATCTTACAAAAATTGGAGTGAAGAAAAAGAAGAATGTTACACATACATAGTGAAACTGCAACATTTTTGCCTTTCTCTATAACTTAGCTAATCATAGGATGTAGTTTGTAACCAGCAATGGACTCCAAGAGCCATGTGTGACCAACGACTTGAGATCCAGTTTTGCTAGATATAGCTTCTGCGTCATTAGCTCGTTGCCATATAATGTTTACTTCTTCACCTAATGCACATCCGACTGGAGGATCAATGTTGTAAACCACAAATGATGTTGATTGTTGGTCATTGATGTTGTTGTTGCTGCTTTCTGCATCAAGCTCGTCTTCTGTGTTTAAGATTGTTCCTCCGGCGACTTTGACTAGGTTCTGAAGGTCTTCTTTGTATCCTTTACAGAAGTCTCCAAAGAAGTAGAATTTCATGCCCTCAAAGAGCTTTGGTTTCTGCTTGACAAAGTAAATAAATGGTGAGCTAAATCCAAAACAAAATACTTTTGACATTGTATTTTGTATGGTTTTATACTTACATTATCTGCTGCTCTGAGTCTTGCGGTTTTTGGTCCATCTTGACATCCTTGAGTGTCGATATGAATCTCAAATGGTTCTTCATCAACAGGTTGTGAAGCTTCAAGGCTTGCTTTCACCCCTGGAAACAACAACATTCGATATAGTAAAATGTCACGTTTTCACAATGGTAAAAGAAAAAACCATGGAACTATGGAGTGAGCAAAGCAAACTTACAGTCTGCATTGACAATCCATTTTCCATTGAGGATTCCCATAAGAACTTTCAAAGTTCTTGTACAAGCTCCTTTCTCGTCTGTAGAAGCAATCACATGTGTAACACATGGGTTCCAGTATCTTGATATGTTTGCGTCGAATTTGACAGCTAATTTTTCCATCAGGCGCTGGGGGATAACAAGGCAATAAGAACAAAATTAGTCTTTTTGTTTACACAAATTCTACTAAGTTGGAACCAAAGTAGTAGATGCACAAACAAGAGGGTTTTTTTGGTTGTCTTATGATAAAGAAGCGAACTTAGTACTCACCTTATCACCCTGAGAGAGTGCTGATCCACAGAAAACAAAGTCTTTTGTCATAGTTGGTTTGTTTTCCAGAGGACAAAGATCAGCAGGATACCTGAGGGAGAGAAAAGTCCATGTGAATTATTAGTTACCATCATATGAATATTAAAGTCGGTACTGTAAGTCTAACATTATATGTTAAAAGGAATTAATACGTTTGTGGTAGCGGTTCAACTTTAGGTAGACGAGATCCAGACTTTTCATTTGGGAATTTGACTGAAGAATGAGTCGGGCAAAGCAGAAGAAAGTCATCCTGTAAGAACCAAGAAAACAGCCTTCCATTAGAATTGGAACTTCGGTAAGTAAACTGAATGTAGAAAATTTGGCAAAACATACATTATCCCAACGGCATCTGGAAAGCTCCCGTGCACATGGAACATGATAGCTCCTGCGGCAAGACTTGACATAGCAGCCTAAGGCAGCCCCTTTCAAATCACATTTAGTGCATTTGATTTTCATTCCCCTTGCCAGTTCTGCTTTCAGGTTCTTCACTATGTCACCTTCAAAGTAGATTTGTGGTGCCCTGAACATTCATTCAGCTGCTTTAGTATCTTTAATCATGCCCAAGGGTTTAACAAGCTTGCCTAATTCTATACACATGGACTTGCAGAAAGAAAAAAATAAGCACAGAAGTTTTGGGTTTCATTTCATTTACCATTCGATACATGCGCTATGCACGTGGATAACATTGGAGCGAAAGATGTCATTTCCAACCACTGGCCTTCCCTTAGAGTAATGCAGCATCTCTCCAGTTGCCTAACAGATATTGACATAGCCAACTGATTAAAACTTCACTACAAACAAAAAAAGGCACAGTTTCTAGAGTAGAGGACATGGCCAATATTTTTACCTCTGATACTTTGGCAGATTGGCAGAATCCACATATGGTCAAGTTTGATGATGATTGATCTGAAACGGGAGGTGGGATCGAAATTGATGCCTTTGAGGTTTTACCAATTAGCTGATCATTAGAGTTAGCAGTGGAGTTGTCATTGAAGTCTGTTTGCATCAGGTTCTTTTGCCTCTTGAAGACTTTTAGATGATTTTCAGCTCCTTCAGAACCAGTTATGTCACGGTTCCTTTTTTCAGCTTGTTCAGTATGCCTTTCAGGAAACTGCAGGAAATAAAAGAAAGATTAATACACATAGTTAGTGGTGTAGTAGCAAAGACAGACCAAAAATCTCAGAATATACAAAACTTAAATACCCCATTTTATTTACATGTCAATGTGTGATTAGATTTAAGAACTGACTGAAATTAAAATGGTCTAGTTATGATGTAAGACGAGAATGTACCTGATGTTTCTGTGCTTTGACATGATCAGCAGGATCATTGTCTGATTCAGGCTGGAAATCAGATGAACGAAGGCTCTCCATTAACAGCTGCACAGTTTGATCTTGAATCTTGGGCTTTGGATTGCCTTCTTGGGAATTTGGAACATGAGAATCATCATGGCTACAAATTCGCTTCCTTGCAGCCTTCTCAAGATGTTCAGAAGCAGTGATGCATTTTGCAGCTTGTCCCATTTGGCTTTCCGGTGTCTGCAGCAGAAAATAAGGATCAGTAAACATCTTTACATGTATCATAAACTGGAATCTGATGGACCAAATATTCAATGATATGTTCTTACATAATTGCCAGCGTCATTCTCTGATTCGCACTCGTATACTGGCATCTGCTGTCTAGTCCAACCTTGATGCTTAGATCTTGGATTGCTTTCTTCTGAAGTAGGAAGAGGAGAACCATCATTACCAATGCGCTTGAGCACATCCTTGTCAGTCATCTCAGAATCTTCAGACCCACCATCTTTTTGACTGTTCAATGAACCGTTCTTGTAGTTGCAATCATTTGGAATCTGTAATTGTGGGAGATGAGCACTAACAGCTACATTCAAGCTTTTGTATATGCTTATCACATTCTCCATGAAAGGCAGATTCCTCCTAGCTACATATGAGTAAATTTACATATTGTTTAACACAAAGTCTCCATCAAAATATACAATACAACATGGGCCGATTCCATATTAATATGAAAACTAAATTGACTTACCCTTTTGGGGATATGTAGATTTGCAAATAGCACAGCCAGATTCAACTTGCGATGGTTTATGTAAACATGAACTGCCAAATCATTTCCAGAAACATAAGAATCTATTTGAAATCAAATGCGTAATGGAGATATAAGTCAAAGCTTACTCGCAGAAGATGTGATCACAAGGAAGCAACACAGGACGATTAAGCAATTTCAAGCTGCAAAATACGCAAATTATAGTTAAGATTCGAAGAACACCATGAAAGTAATTACAAAAGAGAAGAAATGGACGAACCATAGAGGGCAATTGAGTTCGAGACCAAGCTTCTGGAGATGAAGAACCCATGGATTCATCAACATATTGGTAAAATCCGCCATTGTTGTACGAACCCAGATCTAATACTGAAGCCGAAAGAGAAAATGCGATTCCTCATTTCGTCTCCGTGCGATTGGTATTTACTATGAGTTTTAGGGACACGTGTACGGTTGATATCAAATGGCGGGAAGAAAGGCGGGTAGATGCTGATTTGATTTAGCGGGAATCTTTGTTTTTTTTTTTTTTCAATAAACACCCGCTTGTTTTTTAAAACGAAAATTTGAAATATTTTGAATTTCTTCGATATCAAAAGGCTCAAACCCTAATTAGAAGGCCCAATAAAGCCCATAATAACACTCTGGACGACTCAGAAGTTCTTGCATTTCATGATAGCCACCACGTAGGAGGGGTTATAATTGGAAAATCATGATTCAACTCCACCTCCAAGGTCCCAACAAAAATCAGGATTCTCTCTCTCTAATTTTTTTTGTTTTGTATTGTTTTGTTTTCCTCCTAGACTCTGGCGATGAATTGAAATGAGACGTAGTAGTAGTTAAGAGACAAACGAGTGATGGGAGAGGATTTGAAATCGGTAACGGCTTTTTTCACCGTTATTTTATTGCTTTCCGATGGCGGTGTGGCGGTGGAAGATGAGACGGAGTTTCACGGCGACTACTCGAAGCTATCAGGTATAATCATTCCGGGATTCGCGTCGACGCAGCTACGAGCGTGGTCGATCCTTGACTGTCCTTATTCTCCGTTGGACTTTAATCCGCTCGACCTCGTTTGGTTAGATACCACTAAGGTACGTGATCTTTCGTTTCACTATTTGCGATCCTTGTTCTTTCGATCGAGCTCCTTCGTGGTGAATATTGTAGCGAAGCAAGTTTGGTGACTCTTGTTGATTCATTAATTTGTCGACAATGACGCCAATCTTTGTTGATCTTTCTCCGTAGAAATTAGAGGCAAAGAAAACGGAATCTGCGAGTGTTTTTTATCGCTTATAGTTTCACTATATGTAGCGCAACGAAATGTCAAATCACTTTTCGACTAGATCTTCACGTTTTCATAGGAGATCTCCTGCGTATTCTTAGTTTGAAATGTTAATGTCATTTTGATTTGATGATTGATGGAAATGATGGTTTACAGCTTCTTTCTGCTGTGAACTGCTGGTATAAGTGCATGGTGCTAGATCCTTATAATCAAACTGATCATCCTGAGTGTAAGTCACGTCCTGACAGTGGCCTTTCAGCGATCACAGAATTGGATCCAGGTTACATAACAGGTACTTCTGATTTTCTTCCTTTAATTTTTTCTCGTTTTGTTATGATCATACTTTGAAGTGAATTAACATTGGGTTGATATTCAGGTCCTCTTTCTACGGTCTGGAAAGAATGGCTTAAGTGGTGTGTTGAGTTTGGCATAGAGGCTAATGCAATTGTTGCTGTTCCTTATGATTGGAGATTGTCACCAACCAAATTGGAAGAGCGAGACCTTTATTTTCACAAGCTTAAGTTAGTTCTCACCAGGCTAATGTCGTTTTTCGTTTTTTCTTTATGGATGTATGATAAGCAAATAATTCTGGTCTTTTTCTTTATTGCAGGTTGACCTTTGAAACTGCTTTCAAACTCCGGGGTGGCCCTTCTATAGTTTTTGCTCATTCCATGGGTAATAATGTCTTCAGATACTTTCTGGAATGGTTGAGGCTAGAAATTGCACCAAAACATTACATGGAGTGGCTTGATCGCCATATCCATGCTTATTTCGCTGTTGGTACAGGCCGATTTTTGTTAAGTTGCCATTTTATTTTCTCTCTAATCTGGAGAGTTTTGTTTTGATAAACTGGATTGAGCTCTAACGCCTGATCTTTTTTGTTGGTTTAGGAGCTCCTCTTCTTGGTTCAGTTGAAGCAATCAAATCTACCCTCTCTGGTGTAACATTTGGCCTTCCTGTTTCTGAGGTTACCTCTGACTTCTTTTTAGTATCAAGTGAATGTTCACCAAATCTTATAATTGAATGAATTATTCCTTACGGTATCGATATATCTTAAACTGGCTAGTTATCAAAGAACATATTGTGGATACTATGTCTGTCCTAATGAAAGTGCGCTACAACATGTACGCAGATTTAATTTTCAACCGTGGTAAATTCATAGTTGAAAGAAAATTGTACTGAGATCAGTGGATTGTGATTTGTTTATTAAAATTGTGTGACATGTTGACATGCGCTTCTCATGTTTTTTGTTGGCAAGGCTTCAGGGAACTGCTCGACTGTTGTCTAATTCTTACGCTTCTTCGTTGTGGCTAATGCCATTTTCAAAGAATTGCAAGGGTGATAACACGTTCTGGACGCATTTTTCTGGTGGTGCTGCAAAGAAAAATAAACATGTATACCACTGTACTGACGAGGAATATCAATCAAAATATTCTGGCTGGCCGACGAATATTATTAACATTGAAATTCCTTCGAGTAATGGTAAGACTTGGTATATGCATCTTTTACTGGATCATTCTCATATGTTGTTTGGTTTTCACAATACCAAAAATTTTTTAGGCTTTGATGCGTATCCATCGGTTACAGAAACAGCTCAAGTCAACATGACTGGCATGGAATGTGGTCTCCCCACTCTATTGTCTTTCACAGCCCGTGAACTAGCAGATGGGACTCTTTTCAAAGCAATTAAAGACTATGACCCAGATAGCAAGAGGATGTTACACCAGTTAAAGAAGTTAGTACATTTTTCCGTGATAAGCAATACTTTTCATCAGTCATGCCTTGCTGGGTCCTTGTAGTTCAAGTGTTTTTTGTTTCAATCTGTATATGCCAATTATATTTTGCAGGTTGTATCATGATAACCCTGTTATGAATCCTCTGACTCCTTGGGAGAGACCACCTATCAAAAATGTGTTTTGCATTTATGGTGCTCATCTGAAGACAGAGGTACATTGCATTCTCCTAATTACATTTTGCATCTATATGTTGTTTTGCAATATCTTTTTTTATTTGTGCTCTTATTTTATTCCTTTCGTAGTATGTTTTTCAGCGCTATAAATACTAAATGCATGAAGCTGTAACAGGTTGGATATTACTTCGCCCCAAGTGGCAAACCTTATCCTGATAATTGGATCATTACGGATATCATTTACGAAACTGAAGGATCCCTCGTGTCGAGGTAAATGTCTGCAATGGCAGCAATTAAAGTAGGAATTCAAGGAGAACGCATGGCAAATGACACTAATATCAATTATATAACTAGCAAAACAGAATTTACCTAGTTTTGAATTAGGAGTAGTCTTCCTCTTTATTTTTATTTTTAAAAGAAATGGTAGACTAGCTCACATCTTCATGCTACAATATCTGCAGGTCTGGAACTGTGGTTGATGGGAATGCTGGACCTATAACTGGGGATGAGACAGTAAGCAAAGAATTTTTGTTTCAAATAATTTTGTTGTATAACTACTGAAGACTAATATTATAATTACTTCTGGAATGCTGCTTGTTCTATATTGTAATGTGCCTCCATCCACCAACTTTAATTGATTTCATCTTTATCTCTTAGGTACCCTATCATTCACTCTCTTGGTGCAAGAATTGGCTCGGACCTAAAGTTAACATAACAATGGCTCCCCAGGTACTTGTCTACTTCTCCACCTCGAGACTCAATATGTCTTATATGTCAACAACATTTTATCTGCATATCTCTACATTCACATATATGGTTATAAGTTGAGTCACCAACAGTTTGTTCTTTCTAAAGTATATCTCTGACCTCTCCTTTTGTGTGCTAATATATCTCTGTACCTCTCAAGAATGTACGGAAAGCTAAAAGCGATTTATGTTATATAATAAAAACAACAGCCAGAACACGATGGAAGTGATGTACAAGTGGAACTAAATGTTGAGCATGAGCATGAGTCAGACATCATAGCGAACATGACAAAAACACCAAGGGTGAAGTACATAACCTTCTATGAAGACTCTGAGAGCATTCCAGGAAAGAGAACTGCGGTCTGGGAGCTTGATAAAAGTGAGTAACAAAACATATGAAAGATGCTCTTAAAGTAATCTTGCATTTGGTTTTGACTAATGCATTTTGTGCAGCAAATCACAGGAACATTGTTAGATCCCCAGTTCTGATGCGGGAGTTATGGCTTCAGATGTGGCATGACATTCAACCTGGTGCAAAGTCCAAATTTGTCACCAAAGGTAAAAAAGAAAAGAGTGTTTATTTATCACTTTTGGTTGCTTTTGGATGTAAATGTAAATGTAAATACGGTATCGTAGCCAAGCGTGGGCCACTTAGAGATGCTGATTGCTACTGGGATTACGGCAAAGCTTGTTGTGCTTGGCAAGAATACTGTGAATACAGGTTTCGCTCCTCTTTTCTCCGAAGTTTTTTATCCACTTTTCCGAAATCTGTAATTACTGAAGTGTCTGCTGTAACTATTGTGAATCGTATTCCAGATACAGTTTTGGGGACGTTCACCTAGGACAAAGTTGTAGATTGAGGAACACATCTGCTAATATGCTGCTTCAGTACATATAGATTTCCTCATTCAGGTCACATCACCTCCTTTTTCTTCAAATAGTTCAAGCCTTAAGGCCGTCTTTATAATAGACATTTGGATTTAACAGAAGTAAACTTTAACAAATATATTTTCAACCTTTTTTATTTGTTACAGCGAAGGGCCTTGTTACTACACTTTTGTCCTCCTTCGGCTTTTCTCACGCAAAGGTATTCTTTTGTGAATTTTTCCTCTTACGAGCATATGATAGTTTGAATTTTACGGCTAAGGTAGTAGTAACCCCACATTTGAAAAAGAGAGTAGACAATTGCGATTTACCCATTTGTTAACTACAGTTGCGATTTGGTCCTCTCCATTATGGAAGAGAGAAACAGAAACAATTCTGAGTGAATTTTTCTTTTTTTGGCTGCTTCCAATTCCTCAAGCTTTTTGAGTCCACAAAACTGTTTGATGAAAAAATATTAAGTTTTGGTTGAAGTGAGAATCTGAAAATTTTACGTTTTATATGGTTTGACTTTTTAATAAGAAATTGAGAGAGGGTCTAGATAAAGCATACATTAGGTGGAAGAGTTAAAGTGCACAGTGGTTTGATCGTTTGGTTGAACATGAGTTCTGAACCTTTATGTGAGATTACTTTATATAACGAAATTAAATGCTTAGTCAATTTTATGGTCCCATTCAAATCGGGGGTCCTTTGTTTATATATTTTTTCTCTCCCCACATTTGCATCAAATGCATGGTTTCGATTTTTTTTTAAGGGAAAAATCTCAAGTTTGACATGATTCTTTCAGTCAACTGGATGAAAGGTGGCAAACTTAATGCCAAACTATCCAAAACCCAACAAATTCGTAACTTTAAATCTGTCTACCTACATAATCGGTCTTACAGTTCCGTTTCACTTCGTGGCTTAATCGCCCTATCTTATTTTGTTGGCCAAGACAAATAAACGAGACGTAAAAAAAAAATCTAATGGTGTAATTTTCTTTATTTATATTTACAAGTAATTTGATATTGTTAATTAATTGGTATAAAATTAGTATTATTAAACAGATAAATACTGAAATTTACTAATTTTACAACAACAAAAAAGCTGTCAAGATAAGAATGTCTATGTATTTTTGGTTCATATTTATTGACCTACTTTAAATATTATATTTTGTATATTTCTTCATAAATTTTAGAAATTGATATATCCGAATTTGCTGCCGAACATATATTAATGTAATGATTAGTACATCCTACTTGTCAATTAATTGAGGCGGGCCTTGATGTTATTTTTTTTAGTATGTGACATGNTGTTTTTTTTTTTTTTTTTTTTTTTTTTTTTTTTTTTTTTTTTTTTTGTGGGGGGGGGGGGGGGGGGGGGGGGGTTAGAAGTATGTATGTGACATGGTTTTTCAATACTATTGTAAAAAATTTAAAAATCTGAATCAAAATTCAAGCTTGTTACAAAACTTTAAATAAAAATCGGATATATTATTATCATTTAGGGTGTTTAAAACGCAAATAGATGGATTTTATTGGACTGCTTAACTTGTCTTGAATTAGTTACTAATTAAATTGATTTCATGCAATCCTTGATTTTTTATAAAGTTTATATCCTAAAAGATATGTATATAAAAAAGTAGACGTCGAAAAAGTCTACCTCAATCAAATTTCTTTCGCACTAAAATTTAACTATTTGGCTTTTGCATCTTTCTGCATTTACATATGGCCACAAATAGAAGGGAAAATTTAGACGAACAAAAAGAAGGAGAAAAGTAAAATTAATTGTACAGTCCAATGTACATGTTGTGTTACTTTAGTTAAACATATGGTTGGATAAACTTAATGTTTTGAGATTTGTTTAGATAAACTTTAGTTAAACATATGGTTGGATAATCATATGGAAATGCAGTCGAAAGGATTGGAATCCTAACCTTGTTATTTCGATAGGTTTTTGAAAAATGCCAACATTTAAAGCAGAACTGAAATAGTTCTGATTCCTTGTATAACTAAAAGGATAAATCAGTCAATTTGTATTAATGGTAACCCAAAATTGAAGAAACGGTAAAGCAAAAAAAGGAGGGCAATCTAGTAAATTGACATTGAGTGGTAGTTTTGTAATTATAATAGGAGGGTAAGGGTAATGGAAATCTCAAGCCCCTATAAATTGTCATAACCTACCCATTCCCATGATCTTTCTGTTATCTCTTTTCTCCTTCTCTTCTTCTAATTCTCTCTCTCCACGCTCTGATTTTATTCCCCACGACAAAATAAAACACTTTTTTTTTTCTTTTCACCCGAATACTTTCGATTTTACTGTTTTTTACGAACAGTTAAAAATCTTTTACATTTTTCGTTTTAATTGGGTGCTGACGTGGCATGCACCCAATAGAGAAACACCATGAACACCAAAACGATGCGTCTTCCCCCACGTCGAGTATTGACGACTGATAAACGTAAAGAAAGAGATGTTTCCGGCGTTATCACCGAAAAACCGCCGGAAACCGCCGTGAAGAAGCTTCCTCAACCACCACCGTCGAATCTTATTCCTCTACCGCCGATCAATCCCATTTTAAGAAAACCTCCAATCGCCGCCGCCGCCGCCGGAGTAGGAGCCGCCGATCCGGTCGGCTCGAACCAACTGATTTTAGCCGGTTACTTAAGTCACGAGTTCCTCAACAACGGCACACTCTTCGGGGAACAATTGAATCTGGCTCGAGCCCAAGCCAGTGGTTCGTTCTCGGCCCAATCAGTGGAGCCCAAGAAGACAAAGCCGAGCCATATTATTGAGCCGGTAGAAGAAAGTGAGCCGAAACGGAAGAGGTATGTGGAGGTTGCTAATCTTCTTCGGTCAGACGGGGCCCACTTGCCCGGTATCGTCAATCCTGCCCAGCTTGCCCGTTTTCTCAAACTGTGATCGGTGCGTAATCCGGTTATCCACGTGGAGATATATCATTGGTCTGTCTTCCGGCAAGCATCACAGCCCTAGAACCGAAACCTTCTCCTCTCTTTGTTTTTTTTTTTCTTTTCAAATGTTTTTGAAAAACCTCTCTGTAAAGCTGACTTCTCGCTCTCTTCTTCTTCGTCTTCGTCTTCGTCGTCGAGAATTGAGTGAGAAATATTAGGGTTTGTTGTTGAGTCGTGTTTTCTTGTATATCAGAAATATCAAATTAGTCAATGGAATTATATTTTCAAAATCAGATATTTGAACTCCTTTAATCTTTCGTGTGTGTGTGTGATTGGTTTTGATCAATTTGAATGCGATCTATAGATAGGTGACTGAGAAAACTATCGATTCTGATGAATCTTCTTCTCTAATTACTGAACTTCGTCGATGGATCTTTAGATTCAAATTGCTTTTGGGGAGATGCAATCAAGATCATCACTTTCTGGAAAGCAAAATTTGGTAATGACCTAGAACAAATATGTAAATGATCTTGCTTTCTTCAAAGATCAGATTTTTAATAACTAAAAACTACAAAATTGGCTTCGAAGTTAATATTTTTTCCTCTGTTCCTTTTAGAGATTTATTATCGAAATCTGAATTGAGTAAACATTGTTCATATCTGTCACGTTTTCAGTCTTCTTTCTTTGCTCAATTTGCTTTCAATGGCAAAACGTTAAATTTGTGAAATAATGATGATGGTGAATAACTGAATTTGATCTTAATTGGTAACACGATTGTGTTCGAATGACATCAAACATTTTATATAATCATGTCTTTGGCTGCGCAATGCTCTGCTTCCTTTCACAAAATGGAAACTTTCAACATTTCTTAGTCTTTTTTCTTCTTCATCTCCATTAACTTGGCTATTCTGTTGGATATGCAGTAAGAAGTGGACTGTATAGTGATCATTGGATTAACACCAAGAGCTGTAGGTAGAACACTTGCGTCAGATACATACAAGTCTTCTGCCTCCCAGCTTTCTCCATATCCATCAATGGCTCCTTCTTTTTCCGTGGCTCCCATTCGACAACATCCCATCTGATGAGCCGTGAAAGAATGAGTCCAATGCTTGCTCATCGAGACAACTCCAGGTGGTGTGTTCACGGTATGTAGAAAGGCCTCTAAATCTTCTCGTTTGATCCCGTCACACTTTAGTCTCTGTCCATCGCTCCTATATGTGCCCACCTCTGCTGCTCCTGCTGCAACTAGGATCCTCAGTGCTTGCTTTAACCCAGTTGTTAGATTCTCTTCGTCCGCTTTGGTTAATTTGTATTTGACAATGCCTCCCTTAATCTCTCCCTCACCTTCATCTCTCACCATGACAAAAATATGAGACATTCTTGCGTATTTAGCCAATTTGTCCTTCATGTCTGACCCAGAGACCCATGGGAACAGAGCTGCAAACGTACCTGGCCCTAGTGCCGGAGTCTCCAGTGTGATGTTAGGTGTTGTGGAGTCCATTGGTGATACATAATGTATGGAAGTCATGATCTCTCCCTCATGTGCCGCTCCTTCGAACTCTGATTTTTTTTCTGGGAAGTATCCCCAAGCCATCAGGATAGGGTGGATATGGAGGCCGCGACCAATATTTGGATTCTTTAACCCGCTCGAAGTCAACAGTCCCGGTGTCATAAGCGAGCCGCAAGCTACGACTGTCACTTTTGCAATTATCTGAAGCTTCTTTATGGTTCGATTGGACAGAGAAGCTGTAACTCCCAAGCATTTTTTCCTTCGTCCGCTCTCCCTTCTTTTCTGAGTATCATTGTCCACCAAAATCAACTTCTCAGCCTTGCACTGTGTCAGGATTACAGCATTGTTGTTAACTGCATCAACCAGCCAGGTCGAATCCGTCCCTCTTTTATCTCCGGTTTTGCATCCAAACGAGCAACTACCACAGTAATGTAGCTCTGATGAATTCCTTGGCATTATTGTCACATCGAAACCAAGCTTCTCACACCCTTTTCGCAGAATCTGGTTCTGAAATCCTTCTCTGGGGACTTTCTCAGTTACACCTAGCCTCTTGACAACTCTATCCATAGCCGCCTTATATTCATCCCTAGAAAATATTGCAAGCTCTCGATCCACTGACCATTCGTCGATGATAGCATCAGGTGTTTTCAAGCATCCTGCCCAGTTTATCACAGAGCCACCACCGACAGTTGATCCTGCCATGAAACGGAACCTTCCATCATGAGTCATCGATAAACCATGCAACTCGAATAGCTCAAACATGGAAGGACCCTCGAGAGTTGTGTAGTCTTGGGGCACAAAGTAATTCCCTTTCTCAAGAACTACCACTCTAAGGCCTGACTTTGCTAGGTTTGCAGCTGCAACTCCTCCTCCACAGCCAGAGCCCACTACCACAGCATCACACTCGATCTTGTAAGTGCCGCTTTCTCTGTCTTCTGTGACTTTTAAACCTTTGCTGATCATACGACGCTTGATGGTCATCTCATCTTCTTTTGCAGTCTCAGTTATCCCTTTATCTAGAGGCCTTTCCTTGTGTTCCATACCTTCGTTTTCACCCATGTCCACGCTATAACTAATTGCATCCCATACCGGGTTTTTTGTATCTTCATTTGTCTGTTCATGCATATGGATTAGTTAATAAGCATGTACATATTGAGTTTAGAGATATGGCAAAGCTTGTGTTAGTTGAAGAAAAGTAGGTTGGAACCATGACTGAGATTAGAAACACAACTGACTAGTTGAGGAAAGGGCCTAATAAGTCCTGGCGGCGAACATGACCTACGGACCTAGCCAATTGCGGAATAGAACAACATATCATCATCAAACCAGTAAATTTGTAAGCATATTTTCCTTATTATTAGTGTTTGCACTTTATGTCCATAGTCATACTAATCTATTTTGCTGGTAATATTCATTAAGACTTTCATAGTCTCTTAACAAAACCGAATGGGTTTTTACAGAGATAAGCAGAGTAAAATGGGAAGAGTTACCCATGTGAAGAGGTAGAACAAGAAGATGGCTTTGATCATCATAAAACCGATCCTCGCTAAAGGGTTATACCACTGTGAGTTCCATCTCTGAAGAACCTTTTCCCTCTTCTCCAGAGAGATATCAGAGAATTTGAGAAGAAAAGGCCAGTTCTTCTTATCAAGACAGGCAACTCCGCAAAGCAGCAACGTCCCCAATCTGAATGTGAGTATTCTCAAAACTATCCTCACCAATTTAACTAACAATGGCATTGCCTTTGTCGCCATTACCTCTGCCACCTGTTTTTCCAATTTGCTCATATAAATTATATAACTTGTACATTAAAAATAAGTAGAGCAAAATCTGAATATTCTGTCCATTAAAGGTTATGCTTTTGCAGCTCATATTCATCTAGCAAGTGAAATGATACTAGAGAGAGGGAAAAGTTGGAATAGAAACCTCATCAGGTCGAACATGAGGCCCAGAGGAAGACTTGAAGAAAGATAAGAGTGCATCGTTGCGTAAAACCTTCAACTTCATCTCAAGATCTAAGCTGTATAAGTCAACAGGAGGCAGAATAGCCTCGCAAATGGCAGATAGAGCTTGGAGGTCAGACTGCGAGAAGCCATGGCTGAAGCTTTCTTGTTTCACACTCCATCTCAACAAAGGGTTTCCTCTATTCTCTCCGCTTCTTCTTCCTGCCATCGTCTCTTTCAAGTTTCAACTCTCTGCTTTCAACTTTTGGTCTTCTCTCCTCTTCTCTCGTCTCTGTTTCCACTCTCTTCTTCACCTATACATAGACAAGTATAATAAAGCCTATGGTCTGATCCATCTTTCTTTGGATTTTCTCGGCCAAGAAGCTGTCGGAAGATCTAAGGCGGTACCTTAAGTGTTGGGTGATAGAGAAGGAAAGAAAAAGAAGAGTTGTGTTCTCTTTTCTAAAGTTTCTAGATTATGTTTTTGGTTTACGTGTGTGTATCTGCATCGTGAAAAGAGACCAAGATTCGCGATATACGTGTATGTGTTCTGTATAACGTATTCGTATGCGTATACGTATATTTGTGAGATGTGGGATACAGAAGGGGTCCACGTTACGGATGCTACCTTGTACATATGCTACATGTGTGTGACAGTATGCTTTCGGGATCACCGAAAAGATATACTATAACTGTATATGCTTAAGAAGAGAATGATCTGATTACTTTTGTATATTCAACTCTTCAATAATACAGTTTCAGGTGTCGGGAATTTTTTTTTTCCAGCAACATAAAACAATATTATATTTTGAAGCAATATACTATAAGAAGTTTCGTGTATTATTAAAGGGTTTTTAATACATGAAACTTCTTATACTTGAAGAAAAAAATACATATAGTAAAATTACATCTATGAAACAGTGTGGTAATTATTCAATAAATTGTTCGTCATAATCACAATATAAAGAAGGTATATATGAATTCCATCGTCATTTAAAATCGGATCAAAATTAATATTTATGATGATATAACAAACTAAAAAGAAAAACGTTTCTCCATTGAATACCATTAATCATATTAGACCTATTTGCTAATAGCACTTACAAAAATTTGTTCTGTCTAATCGTTCTAATTTCTAAAAGTGATTTAATACAAGTGGTTGGTCTCTAAACAGAACAATCTAAATATGAAGCTGTATTTCATTTTTACCAATTCCTGGCTAATAATTATTTTTGTTTTTACTAACAACTGCTGGTCTTATTACAGTTTCACCAAATTAAGATTGTAATACAGAACAAACAATAAAATTAGCCACATCCACTTTCAACTAAATGTCGTTCACTTGATTTGTTATTTTTTTCCTCCACGTTATTAGTTCAACATCTTGGAAACAACAAACAATCATTATATAGTTTTAGCTCTCAAAAATCTCTTCTTCCTGTTAGTAACTTAATATTTTGATTTAACCTTTTTTGCTTGATCAAGCAAGATCTTAAATCAAAATGCTTTGAAAAATCATCGATAATCGCTCTTAATCGAGAAAAATCGTGTGGTTTCTTTTCGATTATGAGTTGATTTCATTCTTCTATTTTCTGGAGTAAAGATAAATTACACAGAAATAAGTGTTTTTTTTTCCTTCTTTGAAACTACTTTCATCATTTGGTTTGGGAATCTCATTATGTCGAACAACAAAATGAAGAGCCTCTTGAAGGGTCTTAGGTACATTTCTCAAATATTTGGTGAGTTCTTTTTACCTTTTAATTTGTAAATATATACGTTATCAATATATAGAATGATAGTTTGTATTGGAAGCTTTAACATTAGGGTTGATAAATTTGCATTATGCAGAAAACGAGAAAGAGCCAGAGATGCAAATTGGAACTCCAACAGATGTAAAGCATGTTGCCCACATTGGTTGGGATGGAGGATCTGTCAATCAAAATACTTCACCTACCTGGGTAGTTAATTACATGCATACATTATACATTAGTTTTTTGGTCCTTTTAAAACAATTTTTGGTATAACAATACAATGTTAACTAACAAATGAAAAAAAAAAAAAACACTATGCAGATGAATGATTTTAAATCATTGGGTGTACATTCACCAACACCTCTTGGAAATCTTTTGGAGAATGCTTCATACATTTCTGAAGGTAACTCTAATTACAGTTAATTATAATTTTCTTATATAAAAAAATAAATGAGAATGAAGTTTAAAAACCAAACAATGTATATGTATTGTTTATATCTTATGATTTATGATTAAGAGTTTGAGTTTATTTGTCAGAATTTTGGATTAAAAAATTCTATGGTTAATATACGTATGCATTATACTATACGAATTTGAATGTGTGAATAATAATCTAACGAGAATTTGAGAATTACATTACATATACAGTATATCACAAACTATTAGACTATAATTTTTTTTAGAAAAGATTAATGTGATGAACATTTACGCGTAGATTCGACTCGATCACGTGATACACCGGGACTTCCTAGACCATCGAGAGATCGGTCGAATGCTTTAGGTTCACCAACAAAAGAACGATCACGACGTGGGAATTCAAACCCTAAATCTTCAAGAAGGTCCAAAGAATCTTCTGATGTACCTCATCTAGATGGTTCAAGAAGATCTCGACGGAAGAAGCCTAAGGATTCTTCAGTACATGGTGGATCTTCAAGATCATCACGAAGATCACGTGAATCTCAAATAGAAATCATAAGTGATACAGTGTCTGATGAAGGATCAATGATATCAATCAACGGTATCTAAAACACACAAAAAGAACGTTCGGATTTGTCTAAATTAAAACGAAATAATATGATACGTAGCTTTGTTGGTTTGGTTATTAGGAAAAGATTCGAGTTTGATGGGTTTTTTGTATTTTTATAGAAAGGTGAATATATAACTCGTCGTATTAATTGAGATGACCTAATTAATGATTTCGGACCTGGATTTGAGTTGATATTTTGCCTAATATAGGTTCACATGTTTTCTTATAAAACTATATGACCAAAGTTAAGAACGCGTTAGAGTTCTAAATGTAATTAGTAACAATGTAACATACATGTTTGCTAAAAACTCGAAACCATCTAATTAAGCAGATAAGAGAAAAATTATTCTTATATTTGTCATTGTCAACACCTAATGTTTTGATTTATATATTTTAGGATATTAACCTGCCTTCATCATGCACTATGGGTAAGTACTAATTATCCTAATATCACCACGTTATTTTGTCGTCTTAAAATTTAAAAATGATGTTAGAAGAACTGTACGATTTATATTATATATAGTTTTGTGTGGGTATAATTAAAGTATACATGTTAGATCCGTCAGAAACCTTATTTTGTCAACTTCCGTTTCAATTTATGTTGCTTAGGAATATTGAACCTGTCTTCATGCTGTATGCATGTGTATTACAAAATCGTCCAATTGCCGTTTTTAAAAAACAGCATAATTAAGTCTTTCTTTAACTAATAAAAAGTGAATATATGTCTTTGTTTTAGCATCTTAAATGGTCCTAAATAACCGGACAGGACTTGCTAAATAACCGGACATTAATGGCGGTTTACTAGACTGTTAGGTCTTGTCTCCACGATGTTTCCTAAATTCCATGTAAGAGAAGCCGTGAGCACACCATTGATTCTGCATTTCGGTTTAAATGAGATTTCTCTACGAATATGGAAGGCTTTCCCAATTCCATTCCGAAAGTATCTCGCCATATTTGGTAACTCTTTCCTCTATGATACATTTACTCGAATCTTTGGGGCGCAAGTCTCTGTTCTTTATGCAATACCTCTATAAGCAAAAGCTTGGTACTCACTATGGAGAGTTTGTATCGTAGGTCCCTTCCTTCTCCTCCTGCTATTGATTTCGCTTCCGTTGAAGGCAAGGTAAAGTAGTATCCAGTGGATTCTAATATTTAAGGTTTATGCTTTTTGGGAGGTTTTGTGGATTTATTTTGGAATATGATTTTTGAATTTTAATGGATGTAGTTTGTGTTTATTTTTGTTGCAGGAAATCTTCAGTGAAGCGCTTCAGAATGGTACAATGGAAGGGTTTTTCAGGCTGATTGCTTATTTTCAGACGCAGTCCGAGCCTGCATATTGTGGTTTAGCTAGTCTTTCAATGGTTCTGAATGCGCTTTCTATTGATCCGGGACGAATATGGAAAGGTAATACTACATCAGTTCACTTATGGTACGTGTTCAGAAGACCACATTTGTGTATTGTGTTGTTGAATTTTCTGGTTTCTCACAGGGCCTTGGAGGTGGTTTGATGAGTCAATGTTGGAATGTTGCGAGCCGCTTGAAGTAGTGAAGGAAAAGGGCATTTCATTTGGGAAAGTTGTCTGTTTGGCTCATTGTTCAGGAGCCAAAGTAGAAGCTTTCCGCACAAATCAAAGTAACATAGATGATTTCCGTAAATACGTGGTGAAATGTTCGGCTTCTAATGATTGTCATTTGATCTCAACATACCACAGAGGAGTGTTCCAGCAGGTATGTTATTCCAGCAGTAATATACCATAGATGATTTTTGTTAACCGTTTTTCAGCTATAGTGTCTTGCTATCTGGTTTCATGTTGATTGGGATTCTGAAGTATCTGTCTGCAGACTGGAACTGGCCATTTTTCACCAATTGGTGGCTATAATGCTGAAAGAGATATGGCATTGATTCTTGATGTCGCTCGTTTCAAGTATCCTCCTCATTGGGTTCCTCTTAAACTTCTTTGGGATGCCATGGACACTGTTGATGAGGCAACAAGGAGACAAAGAGGGTACACTTCTTTTTTTGTTCTTCCTTACACTTTTCTTGTATGATTAATGAATCTTTCTCTTCACGTTTGGTTTGATGTTATTCCGCTTTACTTCTAGGTTCATGCTTATATCTAGACCTCAGAGAGAACCGGGATTGCTCTATACTCCGGTAGGGTGGCTAATCCATACATAAAT
This sequence comes from Aurinia saxatilis, assembly GCA_900406295.1. Taxonomy (NCBI): domain Eukaryota; kingdom Viridiplantae; phylum Streptophyta; class Magnoliopsida; order Brassicales; family Brassicaceae; genus Aurinia; species Aurinia saxatilis. Next base: position 13,979 of record OVAP01000038.1, on the reverse strand, counting down.
AAAAACATTTTTTTTATATTGTCCCAACATTATTTCTATATTTTTTTTAACATTATCTTAACATTTTCTCGATATTATCTTAACATTGTTTTTTATTGCAAATTTTTTTAAAATAAGTCAAACTAAATATAAAGTAATGAACTCCTTTAGATTAGGATGAATAGTAAAATTACGTAATTTTTCTATATATACAAAATATTTATTGCTAAAAATACCTATTCTGATGTAGTTAATCTACATATACAAAACGATTTATTGCTAAAAGTACGTATTCTGATGTAGGTAATTACAGTAACTTTTTTGTTAATGGTAACTAATATAATATTTTAATAGTTTATGTAAATAAATTGAGTTTTTTTTTGGTTATGTAGTTATCCAATAACGAATCCAAACAGCTTAAACCCAAATTAATATACATTGTTCTGTTTATCTGTTTATCTTAAACCCAAATGATCTCTAGATTATCTGTTTCAGAGCTGTAAGAATGAGAGATGGGTCTGCATAGCAAAATATTTGAAGGAAGATGTTCCTCGTCTTGTAAGCTCACAACATATTGATACTGTTGAGGCAATCTTACACGTTGTGTTCAAGTCACTCCCGTCGAATTTCAACCAATTTATCATATGGGTGTATGAGATTCAAAGAACAGAGGGTGTAAATCAAAATCTCAACTTAAAGGTATTGTCTCGTTGATTTCTGGATTAGATGACAAATACTTGGAGAGCAACTTCCTTTTTTTTTTGCGCATATATTCCATCATCATCACTTCAGTGTTGTTCTCTGGTTCGTTCCTACTGCAGCAAGAGTTGCTGAAACAAGTGCACGAAACTGAATTGTTCAAGCACGTTGATAAGTTACTATCCCTTGTGGGTTACGAAGACAATGTACCATATGTTGCTGACGAGGCTTCTAGTGAAGCTTACCCATCTGGGAACGATGTGTTCACTATTCTTCTATTGGCTTTACCTCGACAGACTTGGTCAGGTATCAAAGACCAATCACTTTTGCAAGAAACAAAGCAGCTCATGTCCATGGGCAGCTTCCCAACTTTGCTTCAACAAGAGGTAAACAACAACCCAATACTCCATTTTACGAGTCTGATGATGATAAGAACTCAACAGAACATGTAGTACACTCGCTTAATTTGTTTACTTTGGTCAACACAGGTTTTGCATCTACGACGACAACTTCAGCTGCTAAAACGATGCCAGGAGAATAAAGAAGAAGAGCAACTCTCTGCCCCTGCCTAGATTAACACAACACCCTGTCCCATTTCATCTAATTTCTCAAGAGTTAAGACAAGAAAAGCTCTAGAATCACCATTCTTTAATGGTCTCATTTGAGATATTAGAATCAGCAATATATCCATTACGTCTCCCTGAGAAATAACTATACTAATCAAGTTCATAAGCTTTTATTTATACACAAAAAGTATACATCTTATACCACTAATACAAATCTGCACTTACCAAACTCTTCATCACCATTCCAAAGAATGGCTTCTGCTTAAAGACCTTAAAGACAACAAAGACGCCTCCTTTCGTTGTTTCTCATCATCAACAGGAATCAACATCTCCATAAGCTTCTTGTACCTCTCTTTAGTCCTCTCTTCAATCTCCTTCAAAAGCATCTCATTCTCTTCCTCCAACTTCTTCACCAAAGTCTCTAACTCCACTTGATAAGCTTGCTTCCTTTCTCTAGACCTCGCTGCAGATTCACGATTCTTGATCATCCTCTTGTGTCTCTGAGCTTGAGCTTTATCCATTACCTCGTTCATCATCATCACTCTCCCTCTCTTTCCCCTGTTTGATGAATCTTGCATCGGAAACTTCACATCGATTTCATCATCCATTGCTGATGCTTTTGCTAAGAAATCTTCAAGAGTCATCATTACATCTTCTTCTTCTTCTTCTTCTTTCTTCACTTTCTCCTCTGAGATAATCTCTTTCCAAACATCTTCAACACTTGTTCTTCTTCCGCCGTTAAAACTGTTCCGGTCTAGATCAATCGGCTTGGAATCAGATTCGAAAGTAGTGTTGTAATCAAAACTTGTTATCCTCGTTGAGTGGTGATCGGTGTGAGAATCTAATCTGAAATGATGAGATTTTACTGAAGGGGAAGATGAAGCGGAAGAGGAATTGCGACGGGAGAGATCGGAGTTTTTGGAGGTTGAAGAAGACATCATCTTGAACGACGCCATTTTTTCTGATGATTGGAGTTTTCTCGATTTCGTTGCAGATATTCCAATCGGAGAAGAAGATTGGGGTTTGCTCGAATCTTGTCTTGTAATGTTTGTAACACTTCGCTTGTCGGAAATATAAGTTAGAAATAAATATAAAATACGCGCACGTAATCGCGTGAGATGCACCTTCGATTAAATTATGGCTTTGCTGCTAACGTGACTTAACACGCATAAGTCATAATGTAGTCTTTTTAAAAAAAAAGGTTAGAGCACAATATAAAATATTCGTATATGATCAAATAAAAAATTAGTCTAAATAGTTGGAAATACGTTATTAAATCTCAAAATTACAAAATTATAGAAGTGTATCATCAACCAAATCATAATCTTATTTTAAAATTTAAGATCTTTTCTAATTCTAGTAATTTCGAGAAATTCAAGATTTAGTTTGTTATTTTTTAAATCTCAAATTTTTCAAAATTACTGGAATTAGAAAATATCTTTGTACTTAAAGTATTGTTACATTTCTGATATTGCTTAACTATTGTTATATAAAAAAAAGAAAGATATTGCTTAACTATTATATTACTTTCCATTAGATTTTTTTTTAAAAGCGAAAAATGATTTTTCTTATAAATTTATTCTTAAACTGAAAATTGAGTCTCCAAATTAATTAAATTTGTTTGATATTATCTGAAATTTACCACTATCTCTGTAATTCTGTTAAAATAAAAATTGTAAAAAGAAATATATCTTCTTAGAAAATGGAAATTCATTTTGCTTAGGATGATTTTTGAAAGAGAACATAAATTACCTTAAACGAAATGAAATTTTTGATTGATATAACATGTGTCTCGATCTAAAGTATACTTTGAACACATCACAAGTTGATGTTGTCGTCTTATTTATGAGTTACACTTCTGTAATAAGGCTAACGTTTAAAGTTCCAATAAGATTTTAAAAATCTATCATCATTATCCCAAAACTGATCCTCTCTCTCTCTTTTCTCCATAAGAAATTTACTACAATGTCTTCGAGCACTCAGAGCGAGATCATCGAGCACATCGTCCTTTTCAAGGTCAAAGACGACGTGAACTCCGACAAGATTGAGTCCATGGTTAAAGTTCTCAACGATCTTGCCACCATCGACCAAGTGCTTTACCTCACCGCACGTCCTATCCACCACCTCAAATCTGACTCCTCCTTAGCTTTCACTCACGTTCTTCATGGCCGTTACAGATCCAAGGAAGATCTCAACACGTATGCTGAACATCCTGATCACCTTCGCGTCGTCGAGGAATGGTCACATGTTTGGGGTGATTTCATGGCTGTTGATTGGATCACCAACCTAGTCCCTGGAGCTTTAGTAACACCTCCTGGTTCGGTTGCTAAAGTCACGATTCTTAAGCTGAAGGAGACTGTCCCCGAGAAGGCGAAAATGGAGATTATGGAAGTGATGCTTAATGAGAAATCATCTCCTGGTATTGGTCAGGTCACTGTGGGAGAAAACTTGAACATCTTTCCGGCTAAAGGTTTCTCCATTGCATCGGTTGCGTATTTTAAGGATATGGCTGGAATGGAAAGTCACAAAGAGTTGGTGAAAGAAAGGTTTGGTGATTATCTTGATGATACCATTGTTGTTGAGTTCGTGGTGCCTTCTTGAACTCTCAGTCTCTATCTCTAATAATATTTCCAAACTTCAATAAATATGAGACCCAAATGTTTGAGTATTAGACCTTTTATGTTGTAATATGTAATAATTATATCTCATCACCTTTTTTTTTGTTGTTGTTGCTGTTGTGCTGAAGTGAAGTCACCCTTTCTTTATTAGAAATGAAATGTTTTTGCCGCTAAAAACTACAGATCAAAAGAAGACCAACAAATGTCTGAGAGTTTTTTGTACATTGTTCCTTTGCACAATATATGCGAAAACCAGATTATGAAGAGGGCGGGAGAGAGGGTCCAACCTAGAAATATATGAAACCAAAACCAAAAATGCAAAATTTTCATGAAATTGCCACTTTGGAGATGATGATTGATGAGTCTGCACTATGAAGAATGAACTAAAAAGGAGGTTTAAAGCGGTTCATCCCAAACATCGGCACTCCCATTTGAGACTTCTTCTCCATCTTCCTCCATTGACAATCTCACATACTCTTTCTGAGCGAATCGATCCCACTCTGTCATATTCGGATCCTCTCTTTCCTGCAACAACGGAAGAGAACCATACTCATTTTACTTTGGTTTCCTTGCTCTTCCAAGTCATACAAATACACTAAGGGAAAGCCAAACTTACCAGGCGAATGAGAAAGGGGTCACGTGATTCAAATGCCATGAATTTATTAAGGTTGAAGAGTATGTTGAATACGTTTCCTGAAAGTTTGGATCCTTTCAAATCCTGGAGGGTGATGCAGTTCTCCTTCTGTCAAGTCAGTCACCAAGTTGATGATTCCAATCAGATAAAGTAACGTAGATAAACAGCTCGGAAAAGTCAAACGACCATGTTCTGGTCTGCAAAATCTCTTACCTTTGGTCCAATCATGTCAAATATTTGACATAGGATATCGTTGAAGAGAACAGGTTCCTGGGTTATGCATTCCATACGATGCAGCTGCTCATCGAAGAAAAACTGCATTTCATTTGGAGTGATCACCTCATTTCCATCCAAGTCAATGCACTTGAACCTACACAGAAGATTTGATCAGTATCAAGAGAAATATACCAACTTTCCAAAAAAATTGTGTTTGATATTTAATGGTATACGAGGATGATAGGTTATGAAATCTGATTTGGGCTCAACAAGAGTGTTTAGGTTCATGAAAAGTGAAGAACATATAAGCGCCAAGTATAATAAGGAATCCTGTATGTTCATGAACGAATAGTACAGTACTATACAATGGTTAGCAAATAATGTGATGTGTATTAGTTAATGTTCCATTTACCATTAGGAGTTCTATTTCTTCTCATAATGTTACTGGTTTAGGCTCAGTTGTAGTATATATATCAAGATCTTGTGATTTAAACCAGGGGAAAAATTACATAAAGGAAACCAAATCAACACAGAGGGGAGAGATGTATACCAATACTCAAGACTAGGCTCGGAAGACTTGTCTTCCTCCGCTAGTATGAAGTATACAAAATCTTCATAACTCATCTTCCCATCAACTTTGCTTGTGAACTTCCTAGGAACCTAAGAGAGAAACACAGCCACAACATGCATGAAGATCAAATAAAAAGCGTCCCATCATACTATCATTTAGCTTTAAAGAAGATCCAGGCAAAAACAAGTTTAGGAACCAACCTGTGAAAATATTCTATCAACAATCCTGTAGGTAAGGGCATGATTGCCATATTTGATGAGGTTTTCTTTATCAATAAAGCAATCATGGTCACCATCAAGTTCCCAAAATCTGCAGTATATGACGTAGAAGTGCTCATATGAGAAATACCTGAAAAATTAAAAGAAATGACATAATGGTGAATGGTTGAATTAGGTATAAATTCTATCTCAGCAACTGAAGCCAATACTCATATAGCTCTTTCCTTTGCACCGTTTTAGTGATGTATAATAAAACCCACTAAAGTATAATACATTTTTGTGGGATTGATTACTTCTAAATTCTAATATAACAACAAAAGAATTTTTATTGAATATGATATTAAATTTTGTTGAGAAAATATGAATAAGAAACTCACCTAATAATTTTATTGATGTCGTCCTCCTCATCAAGTTGTTGCATAGCAGCAATAAGATTTCCACGTTTCAGCTCTCTAAGAGTAAGGCAACCAGTTCCGGATCTGTTAATGTAGTAGAATATTCTGTAGATGACAGTTTCAGCTGGGCGATCAACAAAGGATTAATTAGTACAAGTATATATCTAACATCACGAGTTCAGATATAAAGGTGTATCCACAGAAAAATCAGATATATGATGTGTCCTTTCACTTTACGGAAAATATCTTTAAATTAGAGTCAGAAAAATTGATGAGTCGTACCATATCTTTCTTGAAATTCGCTTGTCGTCTTCAGGAATTCTAACCCAGGATGTGTTGCCAGAAGCTCATCAAGAAGTGGCTTGAAGTCTGCCTGTAGAGAAGACCAAAAAAACGATAAGAGGACAATTGTTGGAAAATAAATCAGAAAGTGACTGCAGAAAAGTGAGAAAAGAATCACAAAAGGACCTGTCTGAGGTAATTGCTGCCCTGTTGCCTTAGTATATTGAATATCTGGGACGCTGTGTCCATAGACAACATATTTCCATCAATCCAATACTTGACAAATGCATCCCTGAGGAAAATTACAGTCAATCGGCAAACATTAGTAAAGCAGCACGTAATCAATAAAGTTTCATGGTTTACAAACTAAAAAACAAGACAACAGGAAACAAAAAAAGATGTTTGATTAATTAATGAAATTTATTGACGAATTAGAAGATATCTGTATCAAGTAACAAAGTTATAAGACGTAAATACATAATTCAAAATTATTCAGATTATATGCATGTTATACTACCGTAGCATCAGAAAACAAATACATTTAGCAGACAGCAGTTTTTCCGCAAACAAACACATTTTGTAATGCTAATATGACTGGAAATTATAAGAAATTGAGCTGCACCTAAAGTTCTCTTACTAATACATACACATAAATAACACATACCTCCAGTTAACTACTAGTATTAAGAACACTTAAAAAGAAGAAATAGCATAGATGGCGCTACCTTGTCATTACACCAGTGCAATTCAGATAAATCTTACTGAAAAGAGCAGAAGAGAGAAACGAAGGCAGCTTGCAGAGTTCTTTCGTAATGGATTTGAATTCTGCAAGAGGAACAAAAATCCTATGATCAATTGCCTTAAATATTCCTCAGAAGAACATAAATGTGAGAAAGAAGTTGAATTAAAACATCACCATCCACACGTAATCCGTCAATATAGTTACTAAAAATTTGATCAACCATGGATACAAATTGCTCCTTTAGTTCGTTTGCTGGTGGACGCCCGTGTTGAAAGTAGAACTGCAGAAAATATAATCATGTAAAAGATATAACAATAGAGAACACAATACCCTTTCCCTACAAACTATTATGACTCAAACTGATTACCATAGTAACTAACTACATGGTAATACCCTTTCCCTACAGACCATAGTTAACTTTTTTATCATTTTCCTAGTGAAGGAACATTTTTTCGTTAATTCAATGTTACCTACAAACTAGTAGCCTCAGTTAAATCTTGTACTCGGCATCTACTTAAGAAGCTCTATGGACCCAGTTTCAATGACCAACCAAGTTATTGTACACACCAGACTAAAACCATGATTCCAAGCAACGCAGTGCATTCTACTTTACTGTGTAAAAGGATCCGTACAATACAACTATGTTAATGTGGAGATGATCATCTGGGAATGACAAAGAACCTGAGGAATGAGTTCGCGCTTTGGTTCCTTGAATGATCTCAGCGGAGACTGGAGAGGTGGAGAACTAGTCTTCTGTCTCGAGAAAGGGGAGGAAACAGAGGAGCTTCGCGGAGATAGTGGGGGAGTGCCACTGGTCAGAAACATAGCTGGCAAAGCACTTCCACCAGAAACATTGACGCTCTTGGAACCATTAGTTGGTGTCCCAGATTTAGCATCATCAATCAAAGACTTCACCTACAAAATCACCATAAAATTGTCAAACTAGGTCCAAGGATAACAACAGAGAGACTAACAAAGGGTAGCTAAAGTACCAATCTGCCAGTTTCTGGGAGTGAGAGCCACTGAGAAAAGAGTTCATCGGCAATAAGAGAGCTTGCTTTGAGAGGAGAAGGAGATAAACCAGGAAGCTGCAAGAGCTCAGGATCTAAAACACGAACATCGTCTACTCCATCAATATCCATAATCTCCTACTTCATCGATTAAGAACAATAACAGCCACAGAATCCGCAACTAGAAACCCTACTTCTTCCAAATCCTCGATTCAATTGGAGCAATAGAGAGAAGTTTCCACAGAATTGTAAACACAAATTCCCCAAATGATTCACAATCCCTACACGAAACCGCCGCAAAATGCCGGAATTTGAAACTTCAACAACACCGGCTTTGGAAAAGTCGACGACGACACTTAAGCAAACAGAGAAACGAAACTATCGAATTCGATAAACCCTAGTTTTTTTGGATTCTAAACTGCAGAATCACAGGCGAATTTATTTCTAATTACAGACGATTCCTTCCTATAATTGGAAACAATAAGATTCGTGCATCGATTAGAGACAAGTCAGGAGATGAATGAATCGAGGTATGAATTGAATTGAAGGCGAACAAAACTGGCAAGATTTTTTTTCCCGGAAAGTTATGAAATGAAGGACTCGAGTCGAGATATATTTATTTATTTATTTACCGTCTCAGGTGCGGTTTCTTTGCTTTTTTTCACTTTGCTTTTTTTCACTTCTCTTTTCTTTGACCAACGAGTCAACCATAGTGAACCGACTACAGTAAATTCAACCAAAATAACTAAGAACGAGAATGATAAAAGAGTTAGACTATTCTTTTTTTTTCCACACAATTTATAATTATATAATTTTGATATTAAAACTGATTATTTGAAAAATACTGATTTTTATTGTAACAGAATTGTATTCCTTTAAACTGGAGAGATAAAGAAGTTGGCAAACTAAAGCCGTATATACTACCACCAATTTGATCTACCCATCACTAATTGATTATAAATATATGTTAATAAAACATTGACAATGTAAATATATTTTACAAGATAATTAATTGAAAGTTATTTAATAATTCTATAAACTGATATTTTTCTATATTATATTTAGTTTACATGAATATCGATTTTCATTTTTTATTTCATTGGTAATATTCACAAAATATTCTAGTCAATATTCGGAAACTCAACTTATTCAAGTTCATTACAAGTACAATGCCATAATTCAAACATCATAATATTTACATGTCTATTTGTTAAAGATTTGACTGAATCCTCATTTGTTGTTTCATGTTTTAAATTATTAATTCCGAAAATGTAATTTTGCAGCTATACATATTGCCATGTAAAACTAAAGAAATTGGCATAATGAAAAAATGATCATGTTTTTTTATATGTGAGATTATACCTTCAATTATATCATTTTGTAATAAGAATATGTTGATTTAATTTGATGTATTTTTTATATTATAGATCTTTTATAAGATAATGATTGTTTAGAAAAAAACAAAATTCATTTTATTGATTGGTTATGTGATTGTTAGATTTTCTTATAAATTTGATTTTTTTTACTATCATTTATTTTCGGGATCGATTTCAACACTTATTCAACGTAGGATATGTGTTGTGCTTCTCTTAGGTAAAATACATATAAATTTGTATCTTCAATTTCTAAACTAATTTATCATTAAACCATAACACATTTAAAATAACAATTTTGGTTTTAAAAAAAAATTTCTTCTCAATAATAATTTATTATTTGATTATCTATACTTCTAATCAATGAAAAAAAGTTATTTATAGACGAAAGTATAATTTTTCATCAGTTTATGCATATATAAAAACTTTTATAAGTTAGAAGAAACAGAGAAATTTCCGATGTATCATATGGTAAAACCAAAATCATAAACAAAATAAGAATATTAAGCAATCGAAGAAAAAATAATAAAAAAAACCTCCAAGTTTGTTGCGATCCTTTTACACGTCGAAGCTACACCTCTTTCGAACAGAGTCTCCGTGGTGTTCTGAAGCTTTCTGACCATCTCCCAAAACAGAATTTCCAAATTTTCCGATCGTTTCTCACAGATTGATAAAACATGAACATCTTCACCAAGAAACCTAATCCGAGAGGTTTGATTTCCGAGTTTTTAAATTTTATTTCATATCAATGGATTCTGTTTTGGAATTAGGTTTTGGTCTCCGATTGATTACCCCAAATGGAATTCGATCACCTCGGGTTCGTTAAAAAGTGGACTTCTTCTGTAATTTGATGACATGATCGTGATCATAATTCTAATGTTTCTTCTCTAATTTGCTTAGTTTCGTCTGAAATTGATGTGTATAAAATTTGTTGTTATGATGACTCCTAGAATATGAATGTTTTGGTAATTGCAGAAGCACTTAGGGAGAGTAAGAGAGAGATGACACAAGCTACAAGAGGTACTGTTTTGGTCCCATTGCTCAAGCTGGATACAGACATATAGCTCAAGTTTGTTTTGCTCTATATATTTCTTTTGAACTGATCAAAACTCCGCTTTTCGTGTTGTCTCTTGTTAATGCTTCAGGAATCGAAAAGGAAATCTCATCTCTGCAGTCAGAAGTATGATTGTGGCTAATGTAGTTATCTTTCCATCAACTCTGGTTTCTTGTGTGAAGATCTGACATATAGTTCTTTCATGCATGATAGGAGAAAAAGCTCGTCCTCGAGATTAAAAGAACTGCTAAATCAGGGAATGAGGTATTTCAAGCGTTCCTTACTGATCGGTAATTCCTTTTTCGGGGTTGTGTTCGGCAATTCTTTGTGTCTGTATTACCGTGTACTTAATGTTATCTCTTTCTTCTTCTTTTTGTAGGGAGCAACTAAGATTCTTGCCCGGCAATTGATCCGGCTAAGACAGCAAATAGCTAAGTTACAAGGTAGCAGAGCTCAAATGCGAGGCATAGCTACTCATACACAGGTTTGTGGATTAATCTTGTTCTAGATTTCATACGACGTGAAATCGAGTATTGGAAATTATTTCACTTTGGTGTTTAGGCTATGCATGCACATACTTCAGTTGCTGCTGGAATGCAAGGTGCCACTAAGGCAATGGCTGCTATGAGCAAGGTCAGATTTCTATATAACACAAATCGTATATGCCCATATTTATTGATTTGGATGAATTCATCGGATTTGGTTATTTTAGGGGCTTCTCGTCGTGTGGGATTTTGTGTTTAGAACTTTGTTCTATAGTTTAACTAGATGTTTATGGTGATTCCAGACTATGGATCCAGCAAAACAGGCTAAGGTTATGAGAGAGTTCCAAAAGCAGTCTGCTCAAATGGACATGACTGTAAGTTCTATCAACCCATCTTTTTCTAATTAAATCCATGACACTCAAATAGCTATTCTGACCAATTCATTTGCTCTTCAGACTGAGATGATGTCAGATTCCATAGATGATGCTTTAGACAACGACGAAGCTGAAGACGAAACAGAGGAATTGACTAACCAGGTACATTTCAGTGCGCTCTACCCATCAATTCAATTCTAAAAAACAGAAACAGTCGCAAGGGTTTTAACAAAGCTTTGTGTTTTACTCGTTAGGTTCTTGATGAAATCGGCATTGATATCGCCTCACAGGTTTGTTTAAACCACCCACTCTCTTCATCATTGTTCCATCTCTTTCATGACCTTCTCTGTGATTGATCCTCTGTCTCTGTTTTGATCCATCTGCAGTTATCTTCTGCTCCAAAAGGTAGAATCGGCGGGAAGAATGCAGAGGATGTTATTAGTAGGTATGGTATCCACTATAATCAAAACTACAAGATATCTGTATATTTATAAAATCAAAATCAAACTTCAATATATTTGTGCAGTTCTGAACTGGATGATCTGGAGAAGCGGTTGGCGGCGCTTAGATAGAAAGAAGAAGTGCCTTGAGCTCGAAGATGTCTCAGACATAAATTTATACATCCTGTGTGTATCTTCACAGTTTGAACTTTTTCGTTTTTTCAATGGTGAGATATGTGGATATATATCAACAATGAAACAATTAAACAAATACAAATGACTTTTTTCTCTGCATTGTCCAAAACATCTTTGGTCTATTGTAAGATTTCTATCTGCAAACAGCTTCTAAATTCCAATATAGTACACACAAAAAAAAAAGTAGTCACTGTTTTTACTTTATTATAAGTGTTGACTTTTTATTAGTAAAAAGCTACGAAAATTACAACAAAAATATATTGTGAAACTCTATTTTTTTAACATTAACTTAGAGCTTTGGAACGAATAAACTTCACTTTTACATCCTCAATTTATATATATCCGTAAGAAATTAAAAATTGGTCTCTGTTTTTATTTTATTCGAAGTGTTAACTTTATTGAGAACATGTGGTTGTTGGTCTAAGGAATATATATATATATATATATGAAATTAGTTTATTAATTAATTTTCCTTGCCATTATTATATTGGAGTTAAATCTGAATTATCTTAAAGTTTATAAAATTCCAAAATATGAATTAAGAAAAGGATAATCCGATTATTAAAAAGGATTTTAATTTGTTAATTTATTTTTTTATCTTTATATGTGATAATTCATTTCGTCAGTTATAAAAAATAATTTTATTTATATTTAATAAAATCTGGCACAACCTAAATACAGGAAACTCAATTTTTCCTTTTTAATGCTGATTTTTCAAAAAAATACAACCAAAAATAAAGATATTTGAAAGGAATATATGATTTTTTCTCTTAGTTTTTAACCTAATCTTTGATAAATAAAAAACAAATATTTTCTTGATTTATCGCTAAAAGGATTATATTAAGTAATAATATGCCGACTTGTACATAAAATTTAACTGTGTACCAGTACTAGTATATTACTTACGGATTGACGTTGTAGATAAACCTGTCCTATGGTCATTCAATCTATTTCATCATAAACTTTTCGTCTCTTCATTTTATGTCATGAACTTCCTCATTCTATAATTTTGCACACAAATTTATGTACTCTTTATATATGATCAAATAAAATTGAACTGATCTTAAACCGAATAATTAGCGAGGTGAAATCACATTTAGTAAATAATTAAATATTTTTAAAAATGTAATTAAAATGAATTATAGATTCGGTAAACCACAATTAAATTTTCCAAACGTAATTACAGAATTAAAATGAATTACATTCGGTAGAAATGTAATGTGTGAAATTATGAAATTCATTAATCACATTTTTAATTGTGGTTTAACGAAACTGTAATCATTTTTAATTACATTTTAAAAATATTTTATTATGTACTAAACGTGATTTCATATCGCTAATTATTTGGTTTATGTGCGGTTCAATTTTATTTGATCATATATGAAAGAGTACATAAATTTTGTGATCAAAATTATAAAATCAAAAAAGTTCATGCTGTAAAATGAAGGGACGAAAAGTTCATGGTGAAATAGATTAAGTGACCATAGTACAAGGCTATCTACCAAGTTAATTCTACGTATATTTTAATGTTTTGTAAATTAACAAACAACAAAGTCGTTGTAGTATAGTGGTAAGTATTCCCGCCTGTCACGCGGGTGACCCGGGTTCGATCCCCGGCAACGGCGTATTTTTTTAGTTTTTGGGCTTTGAAAGCTAATTGGGCCTTTCTTAGTATCAAAAGAGTTTATTGGGCTTATTATTTCATTAAAGTTTTTTTTAATCTACTTGGATTCATTTTGACTTCTTCAAACTATATGAACAAAGTGAAAAAAAAAAATTGTTTGCTACAAGTGCATTAGAAAACCAAACTTTTATCATTGCGTTTTACCGAAAATATTAATATTAATATATAAAATTATGTTTTCTGAACTATTTTTAGAAACTTTTTTTTTGTTTTGAAAATGTATTTTTAGAAACTTTATAAAGCTTTACTAGACAATTTTAGATATTTATACAAATATTATATATGAAATTAATGTATAGGAAAAAAAAAAAAAAAAGATAAACCCAGATATTTGCATGTATTTATCGTTGGAAATAATTAATTAATTACTAATATAAACTATGTAATAAGCCGACTTTTATCGTGTATATAATCATTGTGATCTCTGCAAAATAAATTGTTTAG
>OVAP01000037.1:1470-67481 GCA_900406295.1 Aurinia saxatilis | reverse complement strand
ATTTCATTTACAATTAATGAAGAAACTATTATTCTTTCATCAGAATTAATAGATATTGATACAGTTGAAGAGGAATAAAAACGTAGCAAATCCTACAATAACAATATCTCAATCCAGAGAATACCACCTGTAGGAAAAGCATATGCAGCGGACATGATGTATAAATCGTCGTAGAGGCAACCAACAACCACCGAATATCAAAGCAGTATTTTATATTCTGAATTATATATATATATATATATATTATGTTTTATTTAATCTCATAAAAACTTAATGATGTATTTACCTTGTAAACAAAAAAAATGTATTTGCTTAGTTGGTATAGTTGTGTAGCGATTGTTTTGCAACACCTTTGCTATAAATTTTGTATTGTATATAGTTGTTCTTTTATTCACTTTTTTTTTTGGTTTCGCAGTATATGAATGTTTATTACTTACGCGTATATTGACTCATATCGGTGTGGTTTAAATGCCAAGAGATATATTATTTAATTGTTTTAGGATGTTTTGAAATGTTTGATAAAATGTTTCTAGTTGTTAGTATGTAACAAAAAAAACAGTTGTTTGTAAATTATGTTAAAAGATATGTCAAAGAAGACACATTAAAGTGTACACAGAAATAAAAAATGAATGTAAAATTGTCTCGGTTTCGTGTTATATAACTAAGCTACCATCATGATCTTGATGGCAGTATATAATAGTAATGTAAAAGTCCATAAAAATTGAAGATTGTATTTTATTATAAAGGAGGAATATTCCAGGATTATAGTCTAATCCTTTTAGTTATAATGGCGCATGAGTTTAGGTATGGTATTATCTATAAAGTATATAATCTGAGAAGGAAGTGTGAAATAATGTTTAGATGGAGAAAATGTTGAAAGATTAGGTAAAGCGAAGAAGGGTTATTCGAAGAATATACCATGTACACTAGATATAGTATTGCTACGTTCACAATTAGTAATGTCAAGTGCTTTAAACTTGATGAGATTAGTTTACTGCCTTCAATAACATTGGGAGCCGACTCGTCTACCACCCGTCTTCATCACGTGCTTAGCGATACGCACTAGACGCCGACTTTTACTGGTATATTATGTGTCGCTATGTATGTATTTTGTTGGAAATGGGTTTTGCTAGTATGTTTTTAAAGATGTAGGTATTACACGCAGGCACACGAAAAGCCACTGTCCTATACTGTATTAGCAACACGAGTTCCCATCATTTGTTTTCATATAAACATTTATTTTCGTAAATACAAATTTAATTTGCTTATAGATCGTCGAGTGGATATATATATATATATATCACTCTATAAAAAACGAAACTCTTCCAAGTCCAAAATCAAACTAAAAATTACAACTTTATAAATTAATGTTCTACCAATCGTCACTATAGACCAAAATATATCTGGAATTTTTCATATTGGGATGGGATAATTAATACAAATTAATTAGGGGTGACAAAATTGGTAACAACATATTTTTGTATAATCATTTTATTTTACATCACAAAAAAAAAAAAAAAACACATGCATAGGGAAACATATGTGTAGTCAGGGCCGGCTTTAGGGGTGTGCAAGAGGTACATTTGCACTGGGACCAAAATTTTTTTTGCTGTTTTCTGGTATATATGAGGGTCTGTTTTTGAAATATTATGGCCAATTTTTTAATTTACCCTTATAAAATTTATAATTGTACAAGACCCATTTTCATAATGAGCCGGGGCACTATAGTGTATAGTATTATAAACTTGGATGGGTGTACACACACGTGCATAATGTGTCTATATATGGAGAGGAGTCTAACCACTCTTCTTAGTTCTACACCATCTTTTCATCACTTTCCTTTCTTATTTCTGAAGAACCTTTAATTTGCCATTTACAAAAAAAAAAGAAGAAAAAAAAGAACCTTTAATTTGTTTTTTTTTTTCCCCTTACCTCTCATCGAAATCTCTGCTATATATAATCACGCGAGGGAAAAAGGCTTATCGCAAAAGGTTAGTCCGCGGATGTATTTGCTGGAACACATACACAAAAACATTATATATGTATACTCACGTCCAATTGCATAATAAAATGATATACTCCTTACGTATAGCTAGCATAGTGTGGCCATTCTCATCGAGTTAAACTTTTACTTGCTGTATCTATGTGGTTAGATGGACCTAATCGTCTTTTTTTTTCTTCCTCTTCTAGCTTGTGTGTGGGTCTTTGAACTGATATGGGTTTAAGTATGTAAATAAGTGAAACTTAATTGGGAATATTGTAATTAATTAATGTAGACGAAGAAGAAGACAAAATAAAAAGTGTGTATAAAAGCCCAATGTAAGTTTAGGCCCATGAAAGGAGAGTAGCGTAAAATAAATGTTTTGCTCGAGAGTCCCACATCGGAAAACTGAGAGCGAGTAGCAGAAGGAGTTGTAGTATAAATAGAGGTCTCGTTTCAACGTTAAAAATTACGCAGCCATGTGGTGAGCACAAAGCGAACTATTCTTTCGCCTTTTACTAAAGAATACCGTGTGCTCTCCACTCTTAAGGGGCATACGCCTATTTTTGGAGGGTTTCTCACTTTCACTAGTGGGACCCAGCAATTTTCAAGTTTAATTTTTTTTGTCTTTTTTGGTCTTGGATATGTCGAGATTGAGCATTTGTTATTATTGTAAATTATTTGAATTTCACATCCTAAATAGAAAAAGAAAAAAAATGGTCTCTTGCGTTTCCATTTTTGGTTAAACTTGCCAAAAACAGCCACTTACATGATGAGAATGAAAATCGGATCCGGGATTAAATTCATTCACAAATCGGATTCACGATTTGCACACTAACTGTTGTTCCACATCATGCAATCTGCAATTTTTCTCTCGCTTATGGTAATCGGGTTTATTCTCAATTGATAGCATTAATCAATTTGATGCTGTATTGATTAGCGAATATGCCATACATTTTTCTAAATCCATTCCTCGTTTGATTATGTCTTTAGGAATCAGATGGTTGCCTTTGGGAAGAGGTTGAAAGAAAGCCATATTCAGGAATGGAAAGGGTAAATACAAACAATACTCAAGAACCCTTTTTGTCTTTTACCACCATTCGATCATTGTTTTCACAATTTTTGTGCCTCTTTTTCAGTTATTATATCGACTATAAGCTTTTGAAGCAGAAGGTCAACCACTATAAGCACCAAGTTCATGCTGCTCATACTCAAGATCTTATTTTTGTTCTCAAGGCTTTCTCTCGACTTCTTGATGATCAGGTAACACATCTTTGTCTCACAAAAATAGTCTTCTTTCTTAAAGTCTTTAATTGACTTCATGGGTGAATATGGCTTTGTTTATTAGATTGAAAAGGTTGTCTTGTTCCTTCTGGAACAACAAGGACTGCTCGGACAAAGATTATCTTCTCTCGGAGAACAGCGCAATGCCATTTTTCAGCAGGAAGAAAGAAACAACATATATGAGCTTGAACAAGGATATAGACAAGTTGGCCAGGATCTTTTGAGTCTACTGTCTTACCTTGAGATGAACGCCATTGGTATTCGCAAGATCCTCAAAAAAATTGATAAGCATTTTGGCTATAGATTTACTGACTACTATGTCAAAACTCGTTCAAATCACCCTTATTCCCAGCTACAACAAGTCTTCAAGCAAGTGGTAGCATGCCTCTTTACCTTTCCTTCTTCTTTTTCCTATCAATCATTAGCACGTAAAATGCTCTTCTATCTAATATTGTCTTCATTTCTGTTATACGGACTCTTCTGATTTATTATAAGCTTATTGCTTCTTTACAAAAAAAAATCATCTGTATACTTAGGGTGTTGGAGCTGTTGCTGGCTCTGTTTCTCGCAATCTTGCAGAACTTCAAGACCAGCAAGGGTTTTATATATCAATATATGACCAATCTGTTTTATCCAACCCGGTATTCTAAAAAAAACTCTTCTCCTTGTCAGTTTACATTCATTTTTGTCTTTCTGCAGGAAACAATAAGTGATTTGTTCTGATTATTACATTTATTGCAGGATGCTATGATTGATTCTATTAATACTGCTGTTAGAAAGCTTTCAAACTCAACAAGCTTTCTGGAGTTCCTAGGGAAACATGCACTTATCATATCAGAAGACTCCCCTTCTTCAGAAGATCCTGTTGCTGAGGAGAACTTTCATTTTATGTCCCTGCTCCTGAACTTGGTCAACGCTTTTCTGTATATGGTTAATACCTACATCGTTGTCCCTACGGCAGATAGTTACTCACTCAGCCTTGGAGCCGCTGCAACTGTTTGTGGCGTGGTGATTGGTTCCATGGCAGTTGCTCACTTGTTTTCTTCAGTTTATTTTAGTGCATGGTCAAACAAGTCCTATATGAGGCCGCTTGTGTTTAGCAGCATTGTTCTTCTCATTGGTAACTTATTGTACGCCTTGGCTTATGATATGAACTCCATTGCACTTCTTCTTGTTGGCCGCCTCTTTTGTGGGTAAGTGGTAGCAACTCTGTTTATGTTAAAGTAGTAGCCATTATTTTGGTAACCCATTTTCGGTTGAACAAAGTGTGGTACTTGTCTCTTTATTATGTCTTTTGGCATAATAAGACAGTGTTTGACTTGTTAAATGTGACCTGTTTTACCTCAGGTTAGGCTCTGCAAGGGTCATAAATAGGCGTTATATAAGTGACTCTGTGCCACTTAAGCTTAGAATGAAGGCTTCTGCTGGGTTTGTTAGTGCAAGTGCACTAGGAATGGCATGTGGTCCAGCCCTTGCTTGCTTATTTCAAACTAACTTCAAGATTTGCAATCTCACATTCAACGAGGACACATTACCAGGTTGGTTCATGGCTTTGGCGTGGCTGGTATTCTTGCTTTGGTTATGGATATGCTTTAAGGAACCTGAGAGAGAAACTAAAGCGGATGTCATGTCAGGGCAAGGTAATCAGATACTTCCATATATATGTTCCATCGTCAACCGAAAATAATTATCCGTTCCGATTTTGCATATGCAGGGTCTTCGAGTTTATGTACTTTGGATGAAAATCTTGTGGCACCTTTGCTCTTAAAACGTGAAGCCAAACAAAAGACAATGAAGGAATATGAGACCTGTGAAGAAGACGATTCTGAGGGAGACCAAAAGCCAGTAACTTCAATTATCTCAGCATACCAATTGCTTTCACCGTCAGTCAAGGTATAATAAGTTCAGTCCAAATTTCATTTTCTAAATAACCAGTATATCTAGTGATGTGAAACAACAATAATTGAATCTTCAGGTTCAACTACTTGTTTACTTCATGCTCAAATATGCGATGGAGATATTACTGGCTGAAAGTAGTGTCATCACTACTTATTACTTTGACTGGCAAACCAGTGCAGTTGCAATCTTTCTTGCCTGTCTCGGCCTAACAGTGCTTCCAGTTAACGTTATAGTAGGACACTACTTAAGCAACATGTTTCAAGAGAGGTAAAATCACTCTACAATCTAATTCTTTCATTAGTTATCATCTAAACGTCTTCAGATCATTAGTCTTCAAGTTGCAAAGACCTTAATATTTGGTGAATCGGGGATTATTTTTCAGACAGGTTCTTGTAGCATCAGAGATGATACTTTTCATTGGCATTCTCCTCAGCTTCCAGATCGTTGCACCTTACTCGGTTCCTCAATACGTGGCATCTGCTTTCATCACATTTGTATCAGCAGAAGTGCTCGAAGGCGTGAATTTATCGCTCTTATCGAGGGTAATGTCATCAAGACTGTCTCGGGGAACATTCAATGGAGGATTACTATCAACAGAGGCTGGCACACTTGCTCGAGTCATAGCGGATGGGACAATAACAGTTGCTGGATACTTACCGCAGAAGTGGCTTTTGAATGCCACTTTACTTCCTTCATTGCTAATTTGTCTCCTTTCCATTGTTGCAACCTCCTTTACTTACAATTCTCTTTACTAATCAATGGTGTAATGCAAACAAAATCTATCTTTAAAAAAGAAAAAAATGGATCAAACCGACTAAGAGTAAACAAAAAAAATTGAACATTCAATGAAGGAACAATAACAATTGTAGGATACTTACCGGAGAAGTGGCTTTTAAATGTCACTTTACTCTCTCGTTACAATAACAGTTGCAGGATACTTAACGGAGTAGTGGCTTGTGAATATCAGTTCATACTTCCTTCATTGCTATCTAAGGTTTACTTAAAACAAAAACAAAAAAAAATCTAATGTGATATTTGAGCTAAACCAAATTAGAACCAAAATCAAACTTAGTCAAAAACTGAGTAAGAGTAAACCAACAAGAAATTGAACCAAACCGAAGAAGTCTCTGGTTAAACTCTTTGGATACGGCAAAGCAGAAGAAACTTTCTGAGATTGGCCGAGAGAGAGAGAGAGGAGCAGTAAGAATGGCGTCGGATTTGCCGGAGGCGACAGTACAGAACATTCTGGACCAGGAATCTTTAAAATGGGTGTTCGTGGGAGGGAAAGGAGGTGTTGGGAAGACGACATGCAGTTCTATACTCGCAATTTGCCTGGCCAGTGTTCGATCCTCTGTTCTCATCATCTCCACCGATCCCGCTCACAATCTCAGTGATGCGTTTCAGCAACGCTTCACTAAATCGCCCACTTTGGTTCAAGGATTCTCCAATTTGTTTGCCATGGTACGCTTCCTCCCTAGATAGATCATAGTGGATCTCATCGGGAAATAGGCTAAATTTTAGCTCTAATTAGCTGAACTGTACCAATTTTGATATGGAACTCGATAGTCCAATTCGCGTATCCCCACTCTGTTTTTGGGGATTTGGATGTAAGAATTTGCAGTCTTCATATGAATTCGGCTGGTATTGGGTTCCTGTTTTAACTATTGAATTTCTAGACCCGAAATTGAATTTTAGACGTGATGGTTAAAATTCAGGGTTTGTTATGTTGAGTCAAGCAAAGTGTTCTGGAGAGCCTCTGATTGAAAGGCTTGATGATTATTTTATGGCTATTCTTCTGAGCTTGAAGCTCTTTGGTGTGTCCGTGTCTGTGTATGTATATACACATGCTATATGAAGTTGTTTCTTTGATGATCTGGATAGTGAATCTTGTTTGCTTTTCTCAGGAGGTGGATCCTACTGTTGAAACTGATGACATGGCTGGTCCAGAAGGGATGGATAGCTTATTCTCTGATCTTGCAAATGCCATTCCTGGGATTGACGAGGCCATGAGTTTTGCTGAGATGTTGAAGTATAAATAACTACTCTCCCAGCTATTTGCTTTTCTGGCATTAACAATGTATTACCACATTCATGTACTGACACGTTTTTTTTTCTTTAGGTTGGTGCAAACAATGGATTATGCAACTATTGTGTTTGACACAGCTCCAACTGGACATACTCTCCGTTTATTACAATTCCCGGCCACACTAGAGAAGGGACTTGCAAAGTTGATGTCTTTGAAGAGTAGATTTGGTGGCTTGATAAATCAGGCATGTCTCTAAGCTTGTGGAACTCTTGATTATTGTTCTTTTTTTGTTTGCTTTTGGCTGATTTTTTCATTCAACTGGTTGGTATTGCAGATGAGCCGTATGTTTGGCATAGAGGATGAGTTTGGGGAGGATGCTCTGTTGGGAAGACTCGAGGGTTTGAAAGATGTAATTGAACAAGTAAATCGGCAATTTAAGGATCCGGTAACACTTTCTTATGTCTAAGTTCTTTGCTTTTCTTTAGTACTCTTTGACATTTTTTTTTATACTGTAACATGTTTTCGCGTTTAAGGTTATAGTCTATATGTGTGTCATTGCTCTGAAAGATTGTATTTGACGGCATGCATCTGCATTTGTGAATTCTGATACATTTTGATAAAGTCTGCTTTTTTAAGTCAAGAAATTGAAGTGTATGCCTCCATTACGCAGGATATGACAACGTTTGTTTGTGTCTGCATCCCCGAGTTCTTGTCTCTCTATGAAACAGAGAGATTAGTTCAGGAACTTGCCAAATTTGAGATCGACACGCATAACATTATCATCAACCAAGTACTATATGACGACGAAGGTGCCTATATTTTGCATATTTTTTTCAACTTGTACGTCTATCTTCTCATTTCAAACTTGTTTTAAGTAACAATTGAACGGTTATTCTCTAGATGTGGAATCCAAGTTGCTTAGAGCAAGGATGCGGATGCAACAGAAGTATCTTGATCAGTTTTATATGCTCTATGATGACTTCAATATCACAAAACTTCCTCTGCTTCCGGAAGAGGTACATTTCATTAGGGATAGGAGGGAACATAATTGAGAATTGACCAAAAACCATGACGAAAGAATTATACTCTGATGATATAACGTACCTTCTGAGATTTACACTTTGGAATCACAGGTGACAGGGGTTGAAGCCTTAAAGGCGTTCTCACATAAGTTCTTGACGCCGTACCATCCCACCACAAGTAGAAGCAATGTAGAAGATCTGGAGCGGAAAGTGCACACATTGCGTTTGCAGTTGAAAACAGCTGAAGAGGAACTGGAGCGGGTCAAGAGTGGTTAAAGATAAGGCTTTGTACTTCCCATTACGTGTAAGTTTTGTTCCCAACCAGATTCTCGGAACTCACTTGCTTTCTACATGGCGTCTTCTGGATCTGGGGGTTTTATTGAGTTTCTCGTTGTTTCTACTTTCAGCAATCAATAGTGCAAGTTTTTTATTTTTACTCATTCTGTCTACTTCTTCATCTGGCAAATACTCTTTATATAGGACAGGGAACAAACATAATAAATCATCTTTTTTAGTTTTTATGCAATGGATTTAGTATTCAGTTGTAATGATCATGAAAATAGGATGGAGTTGTGTGTGTACCAATAAGTCATTTTTATTATCTGTGAAATAATTATGGACTTAAAGCTTTTTGTCATCAATGAGGTACATATATGTTTGTTTGGTATAAATAAAAGGGTAAGGAAGTTTTAGTCCCAGGTGACAGCGATTGGGCTTCTGACACTGTACTTGTCACATAACCAAACCAAAGCTCCGAAGGAAGAAGATGAATTTCTTGAAGTTTTTCCGAAAACCGTCACCATATAACTCAACCTCTGTCGAGCCTTTTGGAAGCTGAGCAGCATCGGCTCCACTCTGATGCTTACACCTTTAGGTTCCTGAACATGAACCCTATACTCACACGCCTTTGACCCAACATTCGTCACAGTCCTCATATATCTCATCGTTTTATACTTGGCGCCGCCACTGACACTGACAAAGTTCACCGCCAAGGACGGATAGTTCAAATCACCGGGACTCAAAACCACATTGTTACCGGGACACGTGTACTTCTTACCAGAGAACATGCGTATTCTCTCACTCGTGTAGTTCAAGCTGCAGAGGTAATTCAGATAATCGACGGTGGTGATATCATATACCAATCCTGGATCTACGGCTCCTTCTGGGTCCACGTGTCCCGCACCAAACGCAAACGCTGTGGCCGCCGTATTAGGCCCCGTACCGCCCATATCTCCGATTGGTCGATTCCTGTTATCGGTGAGCCTCGCCGTCGTCATGAGCGCCGATTTGATCATCGCCGGTGACCAGTCACCGTGAACTGATTTAATAAGAGCGGCGATTCCACTGATGTGTGGACAAGCCATGGAAGTTCCAGAAATGATGTTGAACTGGACGCGTCTCGGGTCGGATCTGAGAAGGCTAGGGCTCGAGTACGGCGACCAACCGGCGAGGATGTTTAAACCGGGAGCCGCAATGTCCGGTTTAACAATATCCGGTCCGGCAACACTCGGTCCTCTCGACGAAAACGCGGCTACGATAGGAGCGGTTGCACCGAACGTGGTCCCTCTGAATCGAATAGACGCGACGGTGACGTTTCCTCCGCCGGAGACATACTTGAGCAGGATTTTACTGTCAGAGTATCCAATCGAAACCGCCGGTAAGACGTGAGGATCAGCTAAGAGCTCCTCTCCTTCCGTCTCTCTGCTCACCAGAAGCATCGCTACTCCGCCGCTCCGCTTCACCTCCTCTCCTTTGGCCGTTCTGCCGCTTGCTCCTCTTAAGCAAATCACGACTTTACCCTCCACCAGTTCTCTCTTGAGCGAGTTCTGAACACAGAATTCCGCCCCTGATTCCGCACCGGCTGTTCTGTTAAACACTAGAGGCACATTCCTGAAGCTTTGCCCTTTATACAATGACGATCCAGCTAAGTTTTTACCCGTCCCGATCCGGACAATCGCCGGAAACGTCCTGTCGGTGTAACTCGCAGCTACGGTCATCAACCAGGGAGCTCCATTACTCAATGTGGACGCGATGGGACCTGAGTTACCTGCGGAGCAAGAAACGAAAATGTTCTTTTGCATCGCTCCGAATCCACCGATTGCCACCGGGTCTGCAAAAAACGGACGGGAAGATCCACCAAGGGAGAGAGAGATGACGTCCACACGGTCTGAAATGGCTCTGTCTATGGCTGCCAGTACGTCCGTGTTGGCACATCCCATCGCCCAACAAGCTTTGTAAGCAGCGATTCTTGAACTAAACCTCATACCCACAGCAAAAGACCCTTTGGCTTGCCCGAAGTAACTTGCTTTCGGGACAATGCTTCCAGCTGCAGTCGAGGCTGTATGTGTCCCATGTCCTTGTGCGTCTCGAGCCGACCTATCTCCCAAAATATGTTTTTGTATTATCACCTAGTTTAATCACAAAGTTCTCTACTTTAAGAAATTAAGGTGTCTATTTTGTTCATTTTAATCAAAGAGGGAGTTACAATTCTAACATTTTTCTAACAGAACCATGTTTTCTTGTAATAAAGTTAATTTTGCATGACTTTAAAAAAGTTAACAACCAACCGCGCGTCTAACCTGAAATCAGTAGTTTCATTGATTTTGCCAACGACGGATTCGTAGCCCTTGTAGAACGCAGCAGCTCCAATGATCTTCTTGTTACACGACGAAGAAGAGAAGTTGGTTCCTTCTTCACACGAGCCTTTCCATCTAGAAGGTACCGGAGGCATGTGCGTGTCTCGGAAGCTCACGTGCTCCGGCGAGATCCCTGTGTCCACCACGCCGATGATAACGTCCGAAGCTAGGCTGGTCACGTTCCAAAGCCCGATCCCGAACTCGAGACCAAGAAACTCGTAAGAATGTGTCGTGTGTAGAGACAAAAGCTCGTCCGGATAAGCAGAGATAAACCCTTCCGTGTTCTTCACCGTCTCGAGCTGGTCTTCGGTGAGAGTCGCGGAGAAACCGGACATGGCATTTTCGTAGATATAATGAATCTCAGGGAAAGAAAAATCATCGTCGTGAAGATTCTCAGCTGTTTGGAATGAGTTCAAGAGCGAAGTTATGATGGGTTTGGTATTGGTTTTGACAGTATGGATCACGTAGGTTTGTCTAAGTGACGAAGCATTTGTTGATGTGATAAAGAAAATGAGAAAGAAGAAGAATAATGATCTGAAGAACATCATCGGAGGGTTGTTGTCAAGGAGCATTAAAAGAAGTTGATGTTTGAAATATATGATTTTTAGGACTCGGCTGTGTTTGTATATAACACATAAAGGTATGTGTGACGTGTGAATACTGTGTGAGCTGTGAGCTGCTGAGGAAAATGTGACTTAGAAACAATATTATTTATTATATAAAAAGGTTAAAGGAAAATAATATTATGTGATGTTTGTAACTGTCGCTATGTGTGGTTCTTGTGCCGGGGTCGGGTCCTTTCTGTTTGCTTTACGACTTGTGGATTCATTTATATTCACCAACTAAAACAAGCAAATTAATAGTATACAAGTAGTTTTGATTGATAATCACTTTACGAGATAAAAGCTAAGTACTCGCTTAACATGCAGAATGGAGCGTAAGGTATAAGTTATTAGCCTTTTTGATGCGTCATCCGTAAATTACTTAGCTGCTTCCGCATGTTTTCACACGTCGTTCATTTGTGCAGAACTGGGATTTATGCTTTCAAATGTCATTTTGCAATTATGCAAGATCGATGTTAATTACAATAAAGAAATGTTATGCAAAAATACATAACAAAAAAATGACCAAATCGATGAAATGACTTTTACTCAAAAATGAACAAGTCTTGTAAGGTAGAAATTTTCATATTATATTGCGTGAGCGTGATTTCCAATTCCCCAATGCAATAATAAGGCCATACGAATCGAAATATCACTATTTCCTATATATATAACCAAGAAAACACCACATGTTGTTAACTAAGAAATAATTGTACTTTTATGATAGATCTAAGTACAATCTATAAATAAGGTATGAAGTTTAGGCCTTAAAAATGTGATTGTTATAGGGAATAAAGAAAACAGGTAGTAGTTTAGAAGAAAGACGGGGATGAAGTTTCCACCGCCAGTAGGTAACAACATTAAATGAGGGGGACACAAGGCCATAATAATTGGAGCATGACTTAATATTACTCATTTCTATGTTTTTTTTCTTATGATTCACATTATTACATTGCTTGTTCACATACACACACTCTCTCTGTGAAATTTATATCTTCTTGGCTTTGAAGTCAAGTTATTGGAACACGTAAACTACGACTAACATTTTTATAAAGTTTCTCCATTTAATTCGACGACATTAAAAAAAAAGTGTAACACACCAAGTTATTGGTCACCTTGTTGACTCCTTTAGAGGATTTTTTACTAGTATTTATTTTGGAGCTGTCGAGATCTTTATACTCGTACATTTGGGATCTATTAATCTTCCTTTTATCATGCATTTATGTTCATTTGGGGGACAATTAATCCTTTTTAAAGCTTTATGCTTTCATTCACAAAGGAAAAATGTTTCTGTCATTAGATTAAATATATACAACAGAATCAAACAATCAGCAAAGCCCGTCTAGCTCAGTTGGTAGAGCGCAAGGCTCTTAACCTTGTGGTCGTGGGTTCGAGCCCCACGGTGGGCGCATTTGTGATTTCTTAACTCGTTCCTTTCTTTTTGAAAGCCTTCTTAAAGGGCTTTATATTATATGGGCTTTAAAAGGTGAGCCCAACATCGTGGCGGGTGATGAGTGATGATTCGGCGTATCCACAGTCCATAACGGTAAGAAATTAAAGAAATCCTCTTCCGGCGATTGGGATATTTGTGTTGTTCCGCTTCTGTGATGGGTGTGGGTGGAAATTTCTGGGATTTGCTTAAACCTTTCGCTCGACAACAACGCTTTGATTTTCTCAGAGATAAACGCGTCGCTGTTGATCTCTCCTTCTGGATTGTTCAGCATGAGACTGCCCTTAAGGGTGTTGCTCTTAAACCTCACCTCAGGCTCACTTTCTTCCGTACCATCAATCTCTTCTCCAAGGTCTCATTTTTTCCTCTCAATATCTTTGCTTCTCTCTATTTCATTTTCCAATTGAATTTCGATATTTCGTCTCTTAGTCTGTTTGGCTTGCCTTAAAGCTTCCTTTTCTCTTTCTGAGAATGTGGGTATTCCAAATTTTGGTTTTTGTTCCACTGTTTCTGTTTATGATTCTGTTTAAGGTTTTTGCAGTTTGGAGCGTATCCAGTTTTTGTGGTTGATGGAACGCCATCACCCTTGAAATCTCAGGCGAGGATCTCTCGCTTCTTCCGGTCTTCTGGAATTGATACTTCGAGTCTACCTGTGATCAAAGATGGTGTCTCGGTTGACAGAAATAAGCAATTTTGTGAATGGGTTAGGGAGTGTGTGGTAAGTTGGGTTTCCCCTGAAGCCTTGATGCTTGTTTGTTTTAAATTGACAGTCTTATATGAATTTTTTATTGCGAAGGAATTACTCCAACTGCTCGGTATCCCTGTGGTGAAAGCTAA
Organism: Aurinia saxatilis; assembly: GCA_900406295.1. Taxonomy (NCBI): domain Eukaryota; kingdom Viridiplantae; phylum Streptophyta; class Magnoliopsida; order Brassicales; family Brassicaceae; genus Aurinia; species Aurinia saxatilis. The sequence goes on along the minus strand of OVAP01000037.1, from coordinate 53,744 downwards.
AGGTGAGGCTGAAGCTCTCTGTGCTCAGTTAAACAGAGAAGGTTATGTGGATGCTTGCATTACTCCTGATAGTGATGCTTTCCTTTTTGGTGCTAAGTGCGTCATCAAGAGTATCAAGCCTAACTCAAGAGTAAGTTTCTAAATTTGTACCCGAGTCTTGGTCTGGCTCACCCATGGTCTTTTTACTATCTCAATTGTCATCTTGTGCAGGAGCCATTTGAGTGCTATCATATGTCAGATATTGAGGCTGGCCTTGATGTGAAGAGGAAACACTTGATAGCCATTTCTCTATTGGTTGGCAATGACTATGATTCAGGTGGTGTTCGTGGGATTGGTGTAGATAAAGCACTGCGCATTGTTAGCGTGTTCTCTGAAGACGAGGTTCTGGAGAGGTATAATCCACAAGCTTTTTGTTGCTATGTTTTGGTGACTGTCCATTTCTTAAATAGTTTGAGATATTATTGGTGCAGGTTACAGGACATTGGAAATGGGTTGAAACCTGCAGTTCTTGGTGGAATCAGTTCTGTAGATGATGATGACGAATCCAACTCCGGAATGAAAAAAAGATCTTCTCACTGTTCTCGTTGTGGGCACCCTGGAAGCAAGACAACTCATTTTAAGTCCTCTTGCGAGCATTGTAGTTGTAATAGTGGCTGCATTAAGAAACCATCGGGGTTTAAATGTGAATGCTCCTTTTGTTCCAAGAATCGAGATTTGAAGGAACAGAAGAAAACCGAGAATTGGTGGATCAAAATCTGCGATAAGATTGCTCTAGGGCCTGAATTTCCCAACAGAAAGATTGTTGAACTTTATCTATCCAATACTTCCACAGGTATGAAATGACTTGATAACTTAATATCCGTATTACATGATTATTGTTCTGAATCCTAATCTTTAAACAATTCTGAAGCAGAAGGTGGCTCTTCAATGTCTTGGGGAACTCCTGATACCGAAATGCTAGTGGATTTCATGGTTTTCAAACTACATTGGGACCCATCTTATGTTAGAAAAATGTTGCTTCCGATGTTGTCAACCATTTACCTAAGAGAAAGGCCAAGAAACAGCATGGGAAAGCCATTGTTATATGACCAATACGAATTTCATTCAATCAAGTGCATAAAAACGAGATTTGGGCATCAGTCTTTTGTGGTAAGATGGAGAAAATCGACATCTACTAGTGGTCTTACTCATGGTGATCCAGAAGAATCAATTGTATGGGAAGAAGAACTGGTGGAAGATGATGAGTCTGTTGATCCATTAGATGAGTTAAATGAACCACAAGTTCAAGATGATAAAGGTGACTGCTTCTTGCTAACTGATGAATGCATAGGACTTGTTCAGTCGGCTTTCCCGGAGGAAACAGAGCATTTTATGCGTGAGAAGGTAATAAATGGTTGTTTCAGTGTGTTGATCGTCATTTTTGTTCCTCTTTGCCTGGTTGGTTTATTGATTTTGTTAAACTGTCAGAAACTGAGAGAGTCGAGCAAGAAGAATGCAAATGAAGAAGCATCATCATCATGTAGATCAACAACAACAACGGGTGTGCAAAGAAGTATTACAGATTTCTACCGTACAACGAAAGCAACACCAGCTCAAAGTGTAGAGACAGGAGGGAGCTTAAGAGTTTCTTCTTCTTCTTCTGCTGAAAAGAAGAGACGAGTAACATCAAGTGGTAGTGGTAGTGGTAGTAATAGCCTTCCTAAGTCTGTAAGGCGCCGTCTTTTGTTTGGATAGAACGTTCTTGATTCTGACTGAGTTAAGCCAAATGTAAAAAAGTTTATCTTTAATGGGTTGCTTGATTCTCTTGTTTGAAAGACTTGTACTCTTGTAGCATCTTTGAAGTCAGACCCCATTGTAGACATTCTTTCAGAATTAGAGAAATTAAAAAATAAAAATAAAAAAGAGAATGGTGCTGCCCAGGATCGAACTGGAGACCTTTTGCGTGTAAGGCAAACGTGATAACCACTACACCACAGCACCTCATGCCTTAAACTGGAAGGATTAGAGTTAATTAGGTAATGAAATCGGAAGTGTATGAAAACGGAGCAGAAGCAACGCGAGAGGTTGGGTGTTATCGGGAAGTATGAGTGTGATAATAACATCGACCATCAACTGCAATTCTCTCTCGCCGACTCCTCGACTGTTTCCGTCATGGTTGAACAACGGAGACCATTATCCGTCACGGATGATTAGGGTGTCATGCGCCAAGAACCCAGATGATTATCACGCCACAGTCAAATCTCTCAATTCTCGAGGTCGTTTTCCCAGAAAATCCCTCGGACAGGTTCTCTCTTTCTCTCTTCCACTCCTACACTTACTCTGTTCACTACATTTCAACTTAATCCTCTGTTTTTGTTGAGACATATAAGTCGAACACCTTGTGTCCGTTGTTTATCTTCTGTCTGTTTGTGTCGCAGCATTACATGTTGAATTCGGATATCAACGATAAGCTAGTGGCTGCGGCTGGTGTGAAAGAAGGAGACTTTGTGTTGGAGATTGGTCCTGGGACTGGCTCTTTGACTAATGTCCTACTCAATTTAGGTGCCACTGTTCTTGCCATCGAGAAGGTTCGTTTACACTCCCAAAACCATTCAATTCATGCACCCCTCGTTTGTATCTCATCTTGCAACTCTGTCTCTAGGATCCTCATATGGTGGATTTGGTGAGAGAAAGATTTGCTGCTTCTGACAAGTTCAAGGTACCTAACAAATCATGCTTTGGTAGAGTTCATTTTTGTTCTCAGATGACTACTTTTGCAGGTGTTGCAAGAGGATTTTGTCAAGTCTCACATCCGTTCTCATATGCTCTCAACTATAGAGAGTAGAAGGTTATCGGATCCAGATTTTGCTCTTGCCAAGGTCACAATGTTTTCTCCATGTGTCCCTTTGCTCTAACTCACTACTATGTCAATTACTAGTTTTCACAATGGAATTCTATACTGAATGCAGGTTGTTTCAAACTTACCTTTCAATATAAGTACTGATGTAGTCAAGCTTCTACTTCCTATGGGTGACATCTTCTCACAAGTTGTTCTCTTACTCCAGGTATAACAGAAGCAACTCTCCTCTTTTTTAAAGATTATTATCAAACGTAACAAGTTGTTGGTTATTTTTAGGATGAGGCAGCATTGCGATTGGTTGAACCAGCATTGCGGTCGTCCGAATACCGGCCCATCAACATTTTTGTCAACTTTTATTCAGGTACTTGTTCATGATCACCATTCTAACTCTTCAAATGCTACAAATATAGTTATTGTCGATGTAGATTTTGCTGAGAAACTGTGTAACTTCCTTTGTTTCAAGAACCGGAATACAATTTCAGAGTGCCTAGAGAAAACTTCTTCCCTCAACCCAAGGTAAAACCACAGTTTTGATCCTTCAAACTTTTGCATCACAAATAAACATCATTGCCCTTACATATATATAATGCCACCTTTTCTGTTATCTTGCAGGTTGACGCTGCTGTTGTAACATTCAAACTAAAGCATCCGAAAGACTATCCTGATGTTTCCTCCACCAAGAGCTTCTTCTCTCTGGTAGCTAATACTCCGATCAATCTACTCCGCAGTTTTTTTTTAACATCAAAACATCTGAGTCAAAATCCTCAACAGGTGAATTCTGCATTCAATGGGAAGAGAAAAATGCTGAGAAAGTCCCTGCAGCACATATCGTCATCTCCTGAGATAGAAAAAGCTCTTGGAGTTGCAGGTCTTCCAGTCACTGTGAGTAATCTCTGATGACTTATACCGTGGCCATGGATAGAGCTGGCTTTTGTTGAATCTAGCTATTTCTTAGATAATGTCCATATACACGTAATGTATACTGTGATAATAACATCAACCTTTAATCGCAGTCAAGGCCTGAAGAGCTTACCTTGGATGACTTTGTCAAGTTGCATAATGTAATCGAGAAAGAATAAAACCAAGGAGAAGGATCATAAGTATCCATGCATTGTCAGCTTTCGAATTATACAAAGCCAACACCCGAAAAGAAAACAATGATGGCAACAGCATGAGGAGGAGGACACTCCATCATTGCAGATCAAGCTGTTGATGCATAAAGAAGAATATGACCAATCCCCCTATAGTGATGAACCCGGAAGTAAGCAGAAACACAGTCCCAATCTTGTTTTTTTTTGTAGAATTTGATGACTTTGATAATCGTTGTAATGTAAATTGTTAGATTTGTTGTAATACCAAAATAATAGTCCTTGCATTCAAAAGGGCTTAACACCTTCACCGTAGAAAACAAAAAACAAAAAAGATAAGCTAGTATTTACAATGAAGATGATAATCATCCATGGAACTGATAGATGAGATCGAAAGCTCTCAATTTGGAGGAATGGGGATCGAGATCAAGGCCATAGTCAGGGCCATTTCTCTCTTCGATGGCTGATGTCTCCACCACGACCGAGGAAGGAGAGAGAGGCCGCTTGGCCCTCTTGTTCCGGATGAAACACCCTCTCATCTTCTCCTCCACCATCCCAACCGACGAGTCTCTCTCAGCCTCGACGTTGGCTTCTTCTTCCTCACCTAATTGCATCGGCTCGACGGAGGAGGCAGATTTCTCGGACAGGAAGGCGGAGAGACGGTGGTGGGCGAGGCGGAGAGAGGAGGAGATTTGGAGGAGCTGGTTCTGGTCCACGGCGGTTCCGAGTTGGTGGGCCATGAGAGTTGCTTGCTCCAGAGATGATACCAGCTCTGCTATTTGCTCCATGATCGCTTTTCTCCAGATACTCTCTGTTCGACTTCGACTCTGTAAAAGACTTCACTTTCAGCATCAGTTTGGTCGGAGGAAGATACTGCTTTGATTTGGGCTTCTATTTGATGCATAGGCCCAAAAAAAAGCTATCCAAGGTTTGAATCTGAAGTCCCTACTTTATTGGGTTGGATTCGGAGACTATACAACTTGAATGACCAAGTGATTTTTTTGCTAGTGATTGTAAGCAAAAATGAAGTGGGTTGGAAATTATTTGTTGCAGAGAGATCAAATAGCCCCGTTCATAGATGGAGACAACGTCAGAGTGCCGACCAGTGTATCATTTGAAACACCGGACGGCACTCTAACATTGTTCCGTCCATGAACGGGGTGACATCTCTCTGCAACATACAGCCAGCGCAAAAAATGAATTCTAAAATAGTAATTTTAGTTGTTTATAAAGTCACAAAAAATGGTGAAAAAAGTCTTTCCCAAGATCTGCGGTTCTTCATCTCGTGTTTTCAGAAAACAGAGACCTACAAGAGAAAAAACAAAATAAATGGTAGTTTACAAAGTAGTTCCTTGGTTTTATAAGGAATCTGGAGAGAATTAACTATTACTTACATCTGCTCTTTACATGACGAAAGCAATCTCTTGTAAATGCACAAGTAATTCTTTGAAACATTTTTGCTCAAGTACTCTGTAATCTGTCAAAAGAGAAGACTGCAATACATGAGAATGAAACTGAGAAGTATGCTAAACAAAAGAAGAAGAAAAAAATGCAGCTACCTTTGGAATTCGTAAAGGATTGATTCCTAGACGCATACTAACAAAGCTTGACTATTTTCCTATCATTTGGCTCCGCATCCTCCTGCCAAATCAAAAATGTTGAAATCATTCTCTGTAGCAAAAGAGTGTGCGAGAGTAAAATAATAATTGACACGGTTACATCCAAACCACTGACCTGCTGAGATAGATGTACAGCAGCAACTTCTTTCTAGTGTTCCTTCCTTACTTTACCTTTACCAGTATATATATACACGAAAGTTATGGGCCCTCTAATGGGCTTTAAACTCCTGCCAAATTCACTAGCTTCAGAAATTACTTTGTATTCTGTTTGCCATGAGCCTCTCCTGGTGCAGCCAAGCCCACATATGACCCATTAATTCTCAAGTGGGTGAGGCTGGACTTTCTGGTACCCCTTTAGTTCTGGTTCAATACTTTTGGTTCTTCAGATATTTGATAGATTTTTCGGTTGGTTTGATTTTGGTTACGATTTGGTTCAGATTCGGTTCCTCTTTGAAAAGAACTGGTTAGTACTCTAACAAATTTTGGATCCGGTTCGGTTCTATTATTTTATACCCAAACTACCCAAAAATATCTAAATATACCTGAATAATAATAATAAAATATTTAAAAATTGAAATAATACACATAATTTGGTTACTTTTATCCAAATTATCATAAAATACATGAACTAACCGAAATAACCGAAAAAATACAAAAAATGTAAAATATACCGTAAGCTCTACAAAGTTCGGTTACATTCAAATATCTATTGGATCTTTGGATAATAATCGGAATCAAACTGTATCCATGGATCTTGATTTTGGGATCCAGTAGATTTCTATGACTGGAACCAGATCCAGAACCAGACTTTTTTTTTCGTTTCCAGTTTTATTGCCCATGCCTAGGTAAAGTTGTAAGGCCACTGCTCTTCTTGAATTTTCGTCCTGAAAACCATTGCTTTAGCTCTTCTATGTTATCTATATACGGTCTAGTGTACCTTTGGTCTTTTTAGTTTTCTTTCCAGGAAAGTTCCACACCAAGTCCCAGTACCTACAGAAATCAGATAAATTACATTGAACACTATAATGTGATTGTAAGCAAAAATGAAGTGTTTTCGAGGGCAAGTTGGAAATGATTTGTTGTTGATAACGGAAAGTTGATAAGAATCTTATTGATGTACTACATAGGCATCCATAATAATGCAAAACGTATGGCTTTATATAATCATTGACATTGCATGTACACTTTCTTATATCTCTTTTCCAGACTTTACCATTTTTTTATAAATGAATGAAAGCTGTCCTTTGTATATGTGTGAGAGAGAAGGAAAATCAACATTCTTGCATTAAATGATGATCTGAAATACTAATGAGTAAAAGAGACATCACATGGCCAAATTTTAATTCAAATAATTGTTTCGATTACAGAAATCAATAAGCATATTCATGCATTCCCCCCACTCAAATCAAACAGGTGTTTATATTCGTAACATTTATCCACAAAAAAACATAGTCCTGTTTTGGCGATCCAAGAGTTTGTTATTCCAATTTTTTGAATTTATATAATATCTCCAGTTGTTAACATGTAGTATAGTAATACATAACCTAAAAATACTAATCACAGAATTTTCATTTTTATAGTCAAATACGACAAGAATAATGTATCAACATCACGTGAACTGCACCATTTAAAAACACAGTTTTTGTGAATAAGTTATGTTTTGCAAGCCAAAGTGTATCAACTCTGAACATTTTGTAAGTAATTAGGTAGAGAGAGATTCCAAAAAGCAAATTAAAAAGTTGTTAAAGTAAAGCAAATGGACGTAAATAAAGTGGGATCCACAGGCCATAGCTCACGCGACTCACACATGCTAATGTCTGGCATTTTCTGTAATATCAACAAAGTGTTAAGCACATTACTGTAATTTACAATTGGAGCTTTTAGATTCAAATTCTCCGCGACACATGGCAAAAAAAAATAAAAATGGAGCTTCTGTTATTATTTAAACCAGATCGAACGGTCCTAGAAGGAAGACACGTCAAATGTGTGCAACGTTCATAAGATCCAACGGGTCAAACCGAGTGAGTTAAATGATGAATTTTTACAGCCGTTAGATCCCAAAAAAGCAGAAGTTACCGCTTTTAAGGAGAGAAACAACAGTTTTTCTTGGGAGGGGAATCTCAGTGACAGATCGACCCGAGCCACAGTGTAGTTTTTTTTTGTCAACTGTTTGAAGAAAAGTAATCAAAGCTCAATAAAGAAACAGGAAATATTCTAGAATCGGATTTTGATCGAACTTGTCTTTACTTTGTACTCTGCTTCTTCTATGTCCCTTTCTCTCTTTCTCTCTCTAACTTGGGTCTTGTGATTTGAATTTTTTTAAATATTTAACTGAGCAAGAGAGAGAGAGAGAGAGGAGCAGGTGTTTTTGTTCTGTAATAGTTTGGAGTTTGAGGAAGACAGAAGTCAGCAGTTTTGTCTGAATTTTCTTGTATGCTTGCAACATTTCAACAGCTACTCCGCTTTGGTATCTTCATTACCAATCAAATACAATCTGGCTTATGGGTAAGTAACTATTGGGATTATTCCTTTCTTAACTTTTGTAATCTCCTCTCTGCATAATTGCTTTATCATTGAAGCTTTTTTTTTTTTTTTTTTAATATAGAAACAGTTTTAAATTTCTGATTGAATCTGCTGTCTATTTCTCATTCCTGATCTTTTCTTTTTTTGCTTTCTGGATTTAAAGAGAACTTCAAAAGTTTTAAGTCTTTTTTTTTGTTTTTGGATTTTCGAAACAAAAGATGAGAATTATTTTCGAGATTCTGAATCTTAAAGGTTGCTTCTTTGCTATTGATGTTTACATTCACTATATATAAAAAAAATGCTAAAGTGGTGATCAAAAGCAGTGATCTCGACCTCGTTATTGGTTAATTAATTGCTTCTTCATTTTTGTGACCCAATTTTACATAGTTAATTGCTTAATCATCGATTGAGACACTCTAGTATTCTTTTCTCTATGCTTCAGTTCTCTGTTTCAGACGATCACCAATTTTACATAGTTAATTGCTTATTATCTACTCTGTCTCATTCTCATCATACTGCATAATTCCATAATTCTTGTGTATATACTTACAGATTCCCTCTAAAATTCACACTTCTAGTTCTTGCTAGCTTTTCTCAATGGATATCCAATTTTCAAAGTCAAGTTAGCTACTAAACTCAAGGTAAATCCATAAACAAAAAATGTCCCTTTAGATCATCCTTGAAGATTACTAGTGCTAAATTTTGGCTCCTTAGATCAGTCAATATCTAATTTCCTTTCATTGATGCTTACAAGTTACAAGTTGTGTCTAATCAATAGATTGACAGAGACTTCTTTCCCATTGACTTCTCTTCAAAGAAAAGTCTGCATTTAACTTTGATACTCAGCCAGATTTTTTTCCGTCTGTTACTATCAAGTATCAACAAATTGATTCACTCTAATCACCATAAATTACAACTTGTATGATGCTAACCTTTTGTGACTATCGAAAAGTTTTGCATTGATAGTGATGGTTTGTTTTGAAGAGTGAAATATTTCGTGGCTGTGAATGAGTTTGATGTGTTATTCATATGATACATATTAGGGAGGAAGAGCATTTAATGAATATGCATCTAGAAACCACTCAGAAATGATATGTACGTGGGGAAACTTTCTATCTATCTTTTCTTAAGCAATGGCTTGTGTGATTTTAGTTAGATGTTGTTTTCATCTAAACTCTAATTTTGTCTTCTACTCTTTGTTTTCCATAAATTCCTCATCTTTCTTAATCTCCATGTGCAGCAGTTGATCAGATTTGTGATCTGAATTTGTCATTGGAGAACACAAAAGAACTGGAAATATCAAATCTCAGATGAGGTAAGTTTCTATTATTGATACACAAAGAAGATCATGGCTTAGACATGAATAAAGTTGCAAAGTTGTTAATTTTATCTTCAGGTTTTATTATCACTTCACCAAAGCATTCAAATAGCTTAAAGCCGTGATTTTTATTCAATGGGAACAATGGCAGAATTAGGAACTATGAGAAAGTTTGGAGTCATGGCAGAAGAGCAGCAAGTAAACCAGATAGTCGTATATAAAAAATCAGCAGAAGAATGGCTATCGCATCTCCATTCACTCATACCAACCGTCCTCAACAAGGCCAAAATGGTTAAGAATTTCGCAGGACGATGGAAGATCATTATCTCAAAGATCGATCAGATTCCAGGTTGTTTATCTGACCTCTCAAGCCATCCTTGTTTCTCCAAGAACAAGCTCTGCAACGAGCAGTTGCAATCTGTGGCAAAGACTCTAAACGAAGTGATGGAGCTTGCCGAGTTGTGTTCAACTGACAAGTTTGAAGGGAAGCTGCGTATGCAGAGCAATCTGGATGCTTTATCCGGAAAACTTGATCTGAATCTAAAAGACTGTATGGTTTTGATCAAAACGGGGGTTCTCGGGGAAGCTACACTACCTCTATACATCTCAAGTTCATCTGAAACACCCAAGGTATCTGGTTTAAAAGAACTTCTAGCAAGGCTTCAGATCGGTCACATGGAATCAAAACATAGTGCTCTCGAAAGCCTCCTCTGCGTAATGCAAGAAGATGAAAAGATGGTTATGCCCCTGATGGGCCGAGCCAACGTAGCAGCATTAGTTCAATTGTTAACAGCAACTTCGACAAGAATCAGAGAGAAAGCGGTGAATCTGATCAGTATATTAGCGGAATCAGGACACTGCGACGAATGGCTCATCTCAGAAGGAGTGTTGCCTCCTCTAGTGAGACTAATCGAATCAGGAAGTGTTGAAACCAAAGAAAAAGCTGCGATTGCAATCCAAAAACTGTCGATGACAGAGGAAAACGCACGGGAAATCGCAGGACACGGAGGAGTGACATCGCTTATCGATCTATGCAAAACAGGGGACTCTGTGTCACAAGCTGCTTCAGCAGCTGCTCTGAAGAACATCTCAGCAGTTCCAGAGCTAAGAGAGTTGCTTGCGGAAGAAGGAATGGTTAGTTTGTCGATCCATCTTGTAAATCATGGGATATTGTTAGGATCAAGAGAACACATGGCAGAATGTTTGCAGAACCTCACTGCAGGGAGTGAAGCCCTACGCGAAGCCATCGTCTCAGAAGGAGGAGTTCCGAGTCTCTTAGCTTACCTCGACGGTCCATTGCCGCAAGAACCGGCGGTGACAGCTCTAAGAAACTTAATCCCAACGGTGAAGTCAGAGACATGGGTCGCTCTGAATTTGCTTCCAAGACTAGCCCACGTGCTGAAGTCAGGATCTTTAGGAGCACAAGAAGCAGCAGCATCAGCCATTTGCCGATTCGCTTGCTCGCCGGAGACGAGGAGGGAAGTGGGAGAATCCGGGTGCGTTCCGTTGATGGTGAAGCTTCTGGAATCGAAATCAAAGGGGTGTAGAGAAGTAGCGGCTCAGGCAATAGCTGGATTGGTGACGGAAGGAAAGATAAGGCGGGAAGTGAGGAAAGACGGGAAGAGCGTGCCGAATCTGGTGACGTTGCTGGATTCGAACCCTGGGAACACGGCGAAGAAGTACGCCGTGGCGGGGCTGTTGGGGTTGTCGGGAAGCGAGAAGAGTAAGAAAATGATGGTGTCGTACGGAGCAATTGGGTATCTGAAGAAGCTGTCGGAGATGGAAGTAATCGGAGCCGATAAGCTACTGGAGAAGCTTGAAAGAGGGAAACTCAGAAGCTTCTTTCATCGGTAAAAAATAAAAACCATGTAGTAATATGGTCTTTTTAACCGTTACACCATCAAAACAAACAACAAACGTGGGCTTTGTATTTAGACTAATATCAACCAACCTTGTGTTACTAATCAATATCCTCTTTTCGTATTTGTAAAGGTTAATATATGGGTTTCAAATCCGTTAATCTAAATGGGCTGATTTAGGCCCATTAGTTCTTTTCATCTCCTATCACATCGCAGCGCCACATTTCTAGTGGCTCACTGAGTCCAATCGTTAATCTTCGGCAGATGAGTTTGTTTTGTAATTCCCTTGATCCGAAACCCCTTCTTCTTCTTCCTCTTCAGAAATCTCATTTCTCCGGTTCAAAATCCCGAAACCCTAGTAATTTCGCCGGAGGATTTCAGCATCGTCAATGGCCAATGATCAAATCATGCCTGAAATCGGCGTCATCTTCGGAAATCGATATGGTGAGGAACAAGGAAGGAGTGTTCGCTCCAAAGGAGAAGAAAGTGGTAGTCTTATGGGACCTCGACAACAAACCACCTCGTGGTCCACCCTACGAGGCGGCCATTGCTCTCCGACGAGTCGCCGAGAAACTGGGCAGAGTGGTGGAGATATCAGCATACGCTAATCGTCACGCTTTCATCCATTTGCCTCACTGGGTCGTCCAAGAGCGTCGCGAGAGGAGGAATCTCGATTTCATGGAACGCAAAGGAGAGCTTATTCCAAACGAGCCTTATATCTGCAGCGTCTGTGGCCGTAAGTGCAAAACCAATCTTGATCTGAAGAAGCATTTCAAGCAGCTTCACGAGAGAGAGAGGCAGAAGAAAGTCAATCGGATGAGATCTCTCAAAGGGAAGAAGCGCCAAAAGTTCAAAGAGCGTTACATTTCCGGGAATGACAAGTATAACGAGGCGGCTAGGAGGTTGCTGACTCCCAAAGTAGGGTACGGGCTTGAAGCTGAGCTCAGGCGAGCGGGTGTTCAGGTGAGGACGGTGGAGGATAAGCCACAGGCGGCGGACTGGGCGGTGAAGAGACAGATACAGCATTCCATGACTCGTGGTATTGATTGGTTGGTTCTGGTTTCGGATGATAGTGATTTCTCGGATATGTTGAGGAAAGCCAGGGAGGCTGATCTTGGGACTCTGGTGGTGAGTGATCGGGATAGAGCACTTGGGAGGCATGCCGATTTGTGGGTGCCTTGGATAGGAGTGGAGAATGGAGAGATTCGGGAGGCTGATCTGGTTCCACGACGGTTTGAGGAGGAGGAGAATGGAGCAAGTGGAGATGAGTTGTTCTCCTTGTCTTATGATGAGACGGGGGAAAGTGGTGGATTTGGGAGAATGAATGTGTCGGCATTCTCAGAAGATGAATGGGGGGTGGAGGATGAAGATGATGACTTTGCTTTGAGTGATAGTGATAGTGATAGTGATAGTGATGATGAGCTCTGCTTTTGAGTTGAATTGAGAGCTCTGGTTGAAGCACATTATTCTAAATTCTATACCAATTGTTGCACAAAAAAAAGCCACGAGATTGTGCACTCGTACAGTAAAGCCATGAGAATTCAAGTCCAATGAGTTGCGGATTTGTAACCATTGTACATCGCTTGTTAAAAGCTAAGTGCCACACTCTCGCAATTGATATTCTATCTGAGAGTGTTTGGTTTTGATAAGTAGAGGCAACTCCTGATTGGATTTGGGATTTGGGAGTCTGCAAGTTTTTGTAAAAAGTTGTGAGTTAGCATCAAATTTGTTGTCGTAAAATTGTGTTAACGTAGAAATCCAACCTTGTTCGGGTAAGGATATGAGATATTCAGCTTCTATGAAGCAAATGAACAAGACCTTGAATTGACAACTCAAATGATGCTAAGATATTGATGGAATGTTTTGGATACTCTTGAACAGGAATGGCTTATTTTTCCTAAATATCTTTGGTAGAGAGATAGAAAGGTCAACGTGATCAACGGTCAGAAATAAATGATGGTCATTTCGTCTGGCGGCTGCCCCAAGTGATTGTGTTCTTATCGGAGTGAGTCTCTCCATTTTTAACTCAGGTCTTCTTCTTTCTCTTCTCCGATTTGTACGACAATATTTTTAAAGGTAAATATGTACATGGATCTCATCTTCTCTTTTGTTTCTCTTACGGAAAATATAAATATATGAATCTGTGTTTGTAAGCTTAATAATCACTCTGGGCGAAGGGAAATTCTGGTCACTACTCCGGTATAGGGATTTTACTTAGACTTCGATTTCTCTCCAAAGTAGGAATCTTTGCTCGACCCAGATCAGATATTTTGCTGTGAATTGATGTACAAATCGAATTACTACTATTTCGTCTTTGATACGTGTTTGACTTGTTGGATTCTGTTAACTTGGAACCAAATTTTGATGATTTGAAGATGAGTACCCTTGAGACTACGAGAGCTGAGCTTGGTCTGGTGGTTCTGTACTTGAACAAAGCGGAAGCTAGAGACAAGATCTGTCGAGCTATTCAGTATGGTTCCAAGTTCTTGAGCGATGGACAACCTGGCACTGCTCAAACTGTTGACAAGTCCACCAGCTTGGCTAGGAAAGTTTTCCGTCTCTTCAAGGTTTCTTTGTGTCTCTTCATCTTTTATCTGATTTCACATCCCAATTCTACCTGAATGTTATGAGCTAGATAAATGTATGGATCCATGGTTATATCTTAGTTAAGTTCGAGCTTAGAGTCCTTAACTCATGTCTCAGATGCAGTCCTACGAATAAGTTTGAAGATTTGCTTGTGGGATACACATCTGATGGGAAGAAAAATTCTAGAGGAAGATGTGGTTCTGCCTTTATACTTAGTTTTTGTCTTGTAAATTGGAATTGACTTTTATTTGATATTGAAAATCTCTAAGTGGCCTTCTTTTTGTGGTGCAGTTTGTGAATGATCTTCATGCTCTCATTAGCCCTGTTCCCAAAGGGACTCCACTCCCGCTTGTTCTGCTTGGAAAGGTAATGTTGCTGCTTGCTTATAGAGTTTTCAGTTTTGTTTCTTTTCCACAAGTTGCTTTATCTAATGATTCATGTTCTGCTTTTGGCAGTCCAAAAACGCATTGCTGTCTACCTTCTTGTTCCTCGATCAAATTGTGTGGCTTGGCAGGACTGGGATTTACAAGGTGAGGAGAAAGTTTGCACAAACTAAGAGTCTGATTTTCTCTGGTTGAACTGTGGTTTCTTTTCCGAATCTGTTTTTATAGGACAAGGAACGCGCCGAGCTTCTGGGACGTATTTCCCTCTTCTGCTGGATGGGTTCTTCTGTCTGCACATCCTTGGTCGAGGTTTGTTGTCTGCCATTGAATTATTCCTCTGGTGCAAACACAATACTATGTAGTGTAATGGCTAATGACATTTCCGTGTCAATGTTTAGATTGGGGAACTTGGTAGACTCTCAACATCCATTAAAAAGTTAGAAAAGGAAATCGGAAACAAGGACAAACACCAGGTAAGCTCCTCAAAAACTAGGCCATGAATCTGTGTTGATTAAGAAGACACTCTGTTGATTCTGATATAACATTATGCAGAACGAGCAATACCGTGCAAAACTACAGAAATCAAACGAGAGGTCATTGGCTCTAATCAAAGCAGGGATGGATGTAGTTGTTGCTTTCGGATTGCTGCAGTTGGCTCCAAAGAAAGTCACTCCCCGAGTCACAGGGGCTTTCGGATTCGCCTCGTCTCTTATCTCTTGTTATCAGGTATTTTCAACATCTGTTCAGTAATAAAACAGTCTGCTTATATATATATATATATATATATATATGTGTTGCAATCTTGGAATCAGTTCAATGAGTAAAGGCATCGAATATCTGGTTTGTGCAGCTATTGCCATCACATCCCAAGTCCAAGACGGTGTGAGGAAGAAGAAAGACATAGAAGTTTGGTGTATGGATGTTCCATAGTTTGGTGTTGCGTCTGTCTTACTCTCTTAATACTTTGTGTTAGATTCTGACATATAGCATAAAGTGATAAACGTTTCAGTTGAAAAGATAATATTGTGTGAAAATGTCAACACCAAGAGTGCCAAAATAAATGGATTGTTTATTAACGGTTTGATCTTGGATGTGAGAATCCAAGTCAATAGAACACAAAAGACAACAAAATGTTGAATCTCTTCTTCTTCTAAAGCAGATACAACTATTAATTATGCTGAAAAAAAGAAGAAATATGATAAGTTAGAAGAAGGCATCAGAGCAATCAGTGTTGAATCCACAAAGATGCTGCTGCTGCTGAGGTTCCTCTTTGGGTTTGGGTTTAGGAGGAGGAGGAGGAACTTGGTAAGGCATTGGTTTGTGCCTATTGTGGAACAATGATCGTCTAAATGATTCGTCGAAGTTTGAAAACCATCGTTGCATTTCCAAGTTTGTGTCCGGCTTCACTCCGATCATCACCTTCTTCCTCAATCTTCTTGCCGTAAATGCTCTCTTTTTATTCGTCTTCCTCTTCTCCTCGTAATTCTCTGATTCACTCTTTCTCTTCTCGTAATTGTGTCTTTCTCGCTGAGCCTGAGCCTGAGCCTGAGTTATCACCTCTTTTCGCTTCATCTGACGACTCGCCACCGATAACGCCACCGCCAACGACGACAGGTTGAATGTTTTGTTGTCCTTGCCCTTGCCGGAATCTATGGAGTCGATCGCGTGCTTCATCGACGCCAAGTTGAACGCACCGTCTTCATCGTTGCTCCGCCGTCTCTCCGTGGCGCTTCTCTTTGCCTCCGGCTTCATCACGGCGGACTCTCCACTAACAAAAAGAGTTAGCTGGCCTTTTATATACGGATCTTAAACGGGCCTCTTTTATGGCCCAATAAATAATTGCGTTAAAGCAACGCCAAGGAGACCCAGAATGACCTCGGTCAAGTTCGGATCCTTGCGGTTCGCCGTTTCATACAACTTAAATTTTTTATGGATTCTTCAACTTCAACATTGTGAACACTAGGCATTTGTAGCTTAAAATAATGACCGAATCTACTATATAAAAATAAGTCAGAAGTTGGAGACATTTAGTGCGATGATAGAAAAGACCAGATGGGTCTTCATTAGGTAACAATGCTAGTCTTCGTTAGGTAGTCTTACTACTATATGTCAATCGATTGGGGATCTCCGAGATCCACTGGACTGCCAAGTCGAAAGCAGTAGATGTCTTGTATGTAAAGCTCGAAGAAGCAGAAAAGCATATGTCGTGATGATAAAAATATACATCACCATCGACTGGGCAATATTCTTTGTCTAACCATATTTATCCCAAGGAATATGGTTGTTCTTAGTCTGAGATAAGAAGAGGGGCTTTTGACCCAAATGAGAGAGCTATGTACTACACATGAACGTATCATGGATAAACAAAAAAAATGTTCTTGTTCTTGCTAATCTGAAGAAAACAAATGTTATCAGATAGCAAGTGTGCCTCCTTCCGTTATCTGGTTATCATCAGATGCATCCGACGGTTGAGCTTTAGGCTTACTTGTAGTCCTTGAAAAACCATAGCCTAGAGAACTCCCACTTGCTTCACATAGCTGCCATTTACCATTGCACCATACAAATCAATCAGGTTCAGATGTAAAAAATATTTTGAATTTTATCGAAAATGACACGCACCTCGGTTAGTTCGGCCAAGTGACGGGTTCTGAACTCGTTGATTGTATTTGCAATTTCCGATGTTGGTAATTTGACCTGAGAAATGTTTTAGCCAAAAAAAATGATCATACACTCTTGTTTATTATGAGTTTAGGATACTCTGCCCTCACAAGAATTATTATGTTCTTACCTCAGCAAGAACGGCAGCTGCCAACTGTAGACTTGGCTCCAGAGTTTCCGGGACAACCTACACGTTTTTGAGATCGAGATTTATTATTGTGCAATCAAGAAAGTTTACGTCTTATCTCATAGAGTGAAAGGGTTGTGAAAATTACAGCAGTAGCACCGGCTTTTTCTAGGTTTAGACCATGAGCAACGTCATGTGCACGAACAAAGGTCTTGACGTTGGGGTAATACTTGCTCAAAGCCCAGACACATCTGTAATTTGCTCCTGGAGCGTCTAAGGCCACCACAGCAGCACATGCTCTCTCAGCTCCGATTTTGTGAAGAACCTGTTAGTTTGAACAAAACAAGTAATATTCAGATGCTTGTACAGTCTGTAATTGTCTCATGCGTTTTTATTTGGTTCTTCATAAATATACCTCTCTACTACCAGCGTCTCCAAAATAAACAGGAAGATCTAAGGAACGTGCGATCGTCACTCTATCACTGCAAAAACATATGAGGGTTTCAGGTAAACAAGGAAAGCAAGAATATACGGGAAATTGCAGGCACAATACAAACATTTTAACCTACAAGAATTTTTTAATCAGAAAAGGTTAAAGTATGATCTCAATGTTTAACAATGATCTCAATGTGTATGGGAAGTTACTGAAACATCCCGCGCATTCAGTTTTTTCGAAGAACAAGATCTTTGAAACCCACTTTAGTCCATAACTTTAACAATACCGGAGAATAAGTGATATTATGTTACCTGCTGACATCGAGAGCAACGAATGGGATAAGTCTTTCTGAAAGAAGCTGAGCAATTATCTGTAAGTAACAGATTAAAGATGGTGAAGAAGTAAGAAACTATGATTTTTTTTGTCAAGCTAACTATCTTCACAGAGGTTCTCATGTTGAAGAAGTTTAGATGTATAAACCTGACCAGCTCGTCCAAATCCGCAAATAATAATGTGCTCCTGCAAATCATCCGTCTGAAAATAATACCAGACCAGAGAAAGAGGAGATTAGCGCTCAATCAGCCTTGTAATGATATCCTGAACCAAAGACCCTGTGAGCTTCAGAACGACACTGAAGTCAAGTGGTTCCATGATTGATACAAAATATTGACTCACAGAGTAAAGTTTCTAAACACGTAGCATCAAATTTCCTACCTCACTTTCAACCGGCAATAAACTTCGAACATCATGCAACTCAAATCGGGATGCAATTAATTGGCCACCAGCAGCTAACCAAGGTGTGATAGCCATTGAGAGTCCCACAACAAGAAACAGCAACGAAGATAACTGAGGAGACATTATACCCTGGAAGAACCACCGATTAGATATATATATATTTCTAATGGCAAAACGTTAAGCTTTCAAGAAGCAATGCTGCTTATATACCCGACTGGTCAAAGTAAAAAGACAGCATGTTGATAACAGACCTGATTGACAGCTTCTCCGAAAGCAACAAATGCAAATTCTCCACCTGGCGCTAGAAGAAGACCGACTCTAATTGCAGATATAACTGAAATGCCGAACAACTTTCCCATGATCAAAACTAATATAGTCTTGCCCACTATCAAGAGTCCCAATGTTCCCACTACGACAGGGAAGTTAGACAGAAGAAGTTTTGGATCAATAGACATGCCAACCTGAAAATGAATCTTTTTGTTAGTTTATTGTCTGTGCTAACAAAATGAAAGCAATATCAGATTCTTACGAGAACAATTAAAAAATATTCTTTTATTACCAAAAATTTACTGATTATTGTCAGAAATGATAAATATATGGATAAAGTTATTTTAAAACTCATAAATTACCGTCATGAAGAAGAGTCCCAGCAGAAGACCACGATATGGAGCAATATCTGATTCTACTTGCAAGGAAAACTCTGTCTCCGCAAGGAGTAGACCAGCCAAAAATGCTCCTAATGCCATGGAAAGTCCAGCCTGATTTATAGAAACGAACAAAATTAGTAGAAGAGAAGTGTATTGGCAAAATAAATGGAAATGGCCAAATACCAGCAAGACCAAGGTCATACCCTAGCTGTCAGTAAACTAGTCCCAAGAATAACGAGAAGTGTATTAGCAGAGAATATCTCGGCGTTTCGATTTTCTGCAACTTGCTTGTAGATTGGTCGAAGAAGCTGTGTGCCACAAGAGTGTCATCAGTGCCTTAATTACAACATCCGAGTGATTAACCGAAGTAGCAGTTTAACGCAAGAAACTCTCATGATAAGTTCATGAAACCATGGTTGACCTTAAAACTTTGGAAATTAACTTATTTTGATGTATCTAAGACGTACAAGACGACCACCAGCAATAATCTAAATAACTATACCTTACAACTTTGGTAATTAGTTTATTTTGTCTCAAAAGTTAAAGTATTTGAGACTTACAAGACGGCCACCAGCAATTATGGCAGTGATAGCAACTGCTGCTTTGACTCCAGCAAGACCAAGTGCTTCAGCAATGGCTTGAAACCCAATCTGAGAAAACAGTTAGAAACTTAGTATATAGAAATACCTGGCATACTAAAACTAACGACCAGTGTTAGCAACAAGTAATGACAGTGTTTCTTCCTAAGAGAGCAAATAAATAAACAAACCTCTTACTTAAAGAATTTCAGCACATGGCATCAAAAAGCAAACCAAACTCAAGACAAAGAGGGAACGTTAGAGATGAGCTTACCCCTCCTTTTGATGAGTTAGGTGAAATAAGTGGGATGAGAATCAGTAAAACAACTACCGCTAGATCCTGTGAATAAACATAACAGAATGATGAGAAATTCCTAGCAAAGTTATATTTTATAGCAGAATAGATTTTTTTCTGAACAGACCTGAAAAAGCAAGACGGAAAATGTAGCACGTCCATGTCTAGATGTACTCTCACCCCGTTCTTGTAGAACCTGAAACCAAGTACATTGTTCCCGAATATAAAACCCAATGAAAGGACTGTTACAAAATTCCTTTCAATAAGATGTTACCTGAAGGACAACAGCAGTGGAGGACAGTGCTAGGCCATTTCCAATAACTATTGCCGCTGGACCAGCCTGACCAGCTACATAATGGGCAATCAATCCAACTACCGCCGCTGTCACCAAAACCTAAATTACAGCAATCAAGCGTAGGTTAGAGAACTTGAATACGGAAACATCATAGTTGACAAATTATGTGCAATGAGGTCCAAATAATTAGATCACCTGAGCAGAGCCTAATCCGAAAACATATTTCTTCATGGAACTCAGTCTTTCAACAGATAGCTGTCCAATGAAAAATTAAAAAATTGGTTCTTCTACCAAACACAGGTCAAAAGCAAAAGCACCGCATTCATATATCTATCAAATACCTCAAGGCCAATGTTGAAAAGCAAAAAAACAACTCCAAATTCTGCAATGGCCTTGGTTGCATGCACATTACGGATGATTGAAAGACCATAAGGACCAATCAGAATTCCGGCTGCTAAATACCCAAGAACAGGGCTGCCTGTGTATTGCAGCAGATGAAGCTATCAAGAAAGAGCATAAACCTCTATGCAAAATGATTATGAGACAAGAACTGAGAAATGTTGACTGATGACAGCATGAACATTGTAGGAGTTTGAGGGAAAGGGAAAACAAGGAAAATAAATATAGATGCATGGGAGAGAAATGACAAAAAAAGAATCTGTACTAACCCCCAGGAATTTTCTGAAATAGAGGCACAAATATGACGCTTGCCAGCAGTAACCACAAAAAATCAAGAAGGGATGCTTCTTCCTCATTGACCTAACAAATGCAGAAGTTTCAGCCTGCAAAGTATATTCCATACAATTTGCTTGGAACATTGAAAAGAACAAGGACAACCATTCATACCTCCTGGTGAGGGATTTTCTCAAGCAGTTTCTTAATTCTCTTGGGAAGTTTCTGAACTTGCCGGATCAACGGCTTCTTACTGGAAGAGTCATCTTCTGTACTAGTGCTAATAACGCCTGGCTGTTGGAGCAGCTGATTGTTCCCCCCTACTCCATTGGAGTATAATGTCAGTCTGGAAAGAATAAAAGCTCGTAATCAGCAAAACAACCAAATTGCTGTACAAAAAGGAGCCTTTAAAAAATGATTAAACGAAGAGTAAATTTTCAAACCGACCCTGCCCCAAGAAGTGCCAACCCAAGAACTAGCTTGGGCCATTGTTGTTTGACATAATCAACCAGACTAACAAACACTGTCGAGCTCCCATCTGGCTTGGAAGAGAAGAAAGATGCAGAAAAGAAACGGGAGGATTTATTAAATGATGCCTTGGGAGAATTAAGAGAAGAACCCTCTTTAGGCAGATCGTTTTGTGTTTCCTGTTTTTTTGTCTGACCAACTTTCTTCGACTTCTCAGAATCTGCTTCGACCACTTTTGAAGACTCTACACTTGGCTTTCCATTCTCATGATCGCTTGACTCATATGGCTGAGCTAGTTTTTGAATCTTCTGAACAAGTTTATCAGGCACAAGATCAGCTGTGTTCTGCACCGCTGATAAATCTCCATCTATTGGTGATTCTTTTTCAACGTCTTCAAGATTACTTGAGAGTACCATCTCCTCCTTGACAGGGGTTTCTTCATCCGAGTGTTGGCTTTGAGTTTCTTCTGGGGTCTGCGAAATGGAGAGAGACTTCTCTGCTTTCTGCAAAGCAATCTCTGCATCGTTAACGCGTTGCGTAGCTTCAAGCTCAAATGCGACAGCTTGTTCAGCCAGTTTCATAATATTTGCGACTTCTTCCTCTGCTTTCAACGCATTGATCTGTATTGTCTCAGCAAACTCATTCAACTTGTCCACTTCTTTCTGCAGCTCGTCTTTTTTGCTCTGCAAAGAATTCAGTTGGGCCTCGCAATTAGCTAAATTCACTTGGCATTCTTTTATGTCATCCTTAGCAGCTAAAAGGGCTTCTTCTTTATCTTTGAGGTCATCTTTTTTTTCTGTCTCTTCAGAGGCTTTTGGAATACCATCCCCTCCACCTGCATCAAGTGAGTCCACTACAAGCTGGAGCCTTGCTTCGGCCAGAGATAAGGCCATAGTAGCCTTTTGAACAGCTTCTTTAGCAACACATTCCTCATCAACTGTATCACGAATCCCATCAAGGGTTTTATTTACTTCATTCCAAACAGTAGCCGCTTCATCCTTGAGTGCAATCGCAGTTTCTGAGACTTTCTGAGCCTTTTCCTCGAACATAGTACTATTAAGTCTAGCAACTTCCAGTTCTTTAACTGCCATTTGTAGTAACTCCCTGAGTTCCTCCAAACTAT
This sequence comes from Aurinia saxatilis, assembly GCA_900406295.1. Classification (NCBI taxonomy): domain Eukaryota; kingdom Viridiplantae; phylum Streptophyta; class Magnoliopsida; order Brassicales; family Brassicaceae; genus Aurinia; species Aurinia saxatilis. Next base: position 31,495 of record OVAP01000037.1, on the reverse strand, counting down.
CAGTTTCAATTTCCTCTCTCACATCTTTTTCTTCTATCAAAATTACAGCTTCAGTTTCATCATTACCCTCTGAAAATCCCGCACTCCTATCCTTACTATCAACATTACCAAGAGAATCATTACCTAGACAACTCAACCTAAATCCAAAATGGAAATTTCTAGCTAGTTTGCCATTCCCAACAACTGATTTTCGAGGATGCAAATGAGTGTAAAACCTTCCAGTGAAACTAGCATTCAAAGTCAAAGTACCACTTTGTGCTACACTCCTCTTAAGTCGACAACCAAAGTGGACTTTAGAATCAGTCCTGTGATCCCAATATCTATTGTTGATTCCTTTGGGACATAGTTTTGCACCTATCAACCGAATTGGTGGGGAGCAGTAACTGGCACCATCACCACCATGAAATAGAATCGGCCTCTTAACACTAAAAGCAGATTCCATTTCGAATCAATCGATGCTTTGTTCCTCGAAGCTTACACAAGCACACCTGTGGAGCAAATCGAAATTCCAAGGTTTTAGGAGCGACAGAAATCATATTAGGACTCGAAACGAGAATCAAAATTCGTCGTATACTGCGCCCAGATATATTCGTATATGAAATGTAAAAGCTCAAGTATCCAATCAGAATCTCTCAACACCTAAACGAACGAAGACAATCGCGAAACACACAGAGCGAGAGTGACTAACCAATCATGGGAATGGTGTAACTGAAATAGAGATTAGCGAAGCCCAAGACTTATCGAACTTGGTTCGTCGGAGAAATTCTTCAGTCCCGTTCTCAGTCAAAGAATCGTCGAATGAGAGGAAGGCCTCCAAAAAGAAACTGCAAACAAAAATAAAATAGCTACCAACCTTCATTGCACGATTTTTCATGGCAATCAAAAGGCGTTTTTGCAAAAAGAACCCCTTAAATTATACATTTCTTACTAAATTTATCTCATTTCATGGTAATCAAAAGGCAATTTTTGTAAATAAAATAATATATTTTGAACTCAATTTCTCTTTGTTTATGATATAACGATCACTTGTACTGTTTTCGTTACGTTTGTATAGTCGATATGTTGCTATGTGATGTGGCCATACTTCTCGGATTCAAATACACCTTCACACAATTTCACATAGAAAATCAACCTTGTTGGTTATAAATTTTGTTCATATGGACATCCAATTCAAATCAACTACAGCAAAACGAACTAGAGCTAATTCTTGGAATGTACAGCTTAAATACAACATATGATCAGTACGCAAGGCAAAACAACAATTGCTCAAGATACGCTTTATCTTTGGGGCTATGAAGCATAGGCATTGCAAGTAGTCTGTTCTGAGATCAAAAGACCACCAAAATAAAGAATATGTACTGGAAAATGAACTTGTATGATGGATCCTGGATTGGATGAATCAGTTCACCATAGGCATACACCACACAACCCAAGCTGGTGACAGTTAAAATAGATGTTAAAGGGACATACTTCACCATATTACATGAAAGAAACTACTAGCAAAATATGGTCACCAAAAGGTGAAAACTGTTCTTGTTCTTACCAGAACGACAAAGGTCATCAGATAGCTAGCGCCCCTCCTTCGATTATCTGGTTATCATCAGATCCCTCCGACGGTTGAGGTTTAGGCTTACTCGTCGTCCTCGAAAAACCATAGCCCAGAGAGCTTCCGCTTGCTTCAGATAGCTGCCATTACAAAATTGTACCATATCCCAAAACATATCAATCAGACCAAACTAGATTCTGATAATAAGAAAAAAGATGAATTTGATCGAAAATGAAACCCACCTCGGTTAGTTCAGCCAAGTGACGTGTTCTGAACTCGTTGATTGTGTTTGCAATTTCCGATGTTGGTAATTTAGCCTGAGATGTTTTTAACCCAAAAGGATCATACAATGTTTATTCTGAGTTTAAAAGGATTACTTGTCCTGACATAAAATTATATGTTTTTACCTGAGCAAGAACAGCAGCTGCCAACTGTAGACTTGGCTCCAGAGTCTCCGGGACAACCTACGAATTTTTGGGATTGAGATTATTAGTGTAAGATCAAGAAAGCCTCTCTTATTCAGTGGAGTCAATGGGTTTGTGAACATTACAGCAGTAGCACCGGCTTTTTCTAGATTTAGACCATGAACAACGTCGTGTGCACGAACAAAAGTCTTGACATTGGGGTAATACTTGCTCAAAGCCCAGACACATCTGTAATTTGCTCCTGGTGCGTCTAATGCAACCACAGCAGCACATGCTCTCTCAGCTCCGATTTTGTGGAGAACCTGTTTGTTTGCACAAGTGAAGTAGTATTAAAATGCTGGTATATTCTGTAATTGTCTCGTGCATTTTATTTTATTTCCTTACCTCTCTACTTCCGGCGTCTCCAAAATAAACAGGAAGATCCAGTGAACGCCCAATAGTCACTCTGTCACTGCGAACAAAATACAACATTTTCAGGTAAGCTCATAATGCCAGGAAGAGATATAGAAACTTGTTGCGCAATATAAAACAGTCTTGAAACAAAAACAATAAAAAACATCAGAGAGGTTGAAATTCGATCTCAGTGTGTCTGGAAGTTACTGATATGAGAACAAACTATCTGAAAACTAATTTGCCCCAATTTGACAGCTTCTTTTACAAAATTATATTTTGACAATTAGCAATGTTGTGTTACCTGCTGACATCGAGGGCAACGAATGGGATAAGTCTTTCTGAAAGAAGCTGAGCAATTATCTGAAAATAACAAGTAGAGAATGGCGAAGAAGTTAGAAACTTCGAGATATTCTGTGAAGAGCATAAAATTTAAGTTCAGATATTGTATAAACCTGACCAACTCGTCCAAATCCGCATATAATTATGTGATCCTGCAAATCATCCGTCTGCCAAAAACATCACCCAAGAAAAAGAGGGAGTAATCATCAGTCAACCTTGCAATGATTTCCTCAACTAAAGAATGTAGGAGCTTCAAAACGACACTGGAATCAAGTGTTACCATGATTGATGGATCACTCACTTACAGATTTTAATTCTATACACGAATAATTAAGAGTCCTACCTCACTTTCAACTGGCAATAAACTTCTAACATCATGAACCTCAAATCGCGATGCAATTAACTGGCCACCAGCAGCTAACCAAGGTGTGATAGCCATTGAGAGTCCCACGACAAGAAACAGCAACGAAGATAACTGAGGAGACATTATACCCTGGAAAAACCACAGATTAAGCCTTTAGGGAACAGAAAGTTGAAATGAATATAAATGGGTAGACCTTAAAAATTCAAAGAAGCACTGCTGCTTATATACTCAATTGGTAAAAAAAAAAAGTAATCATATTGATAGCAAACCTGATTGACAGCTTCTCCGAAAGCAACAAATGCAAACTCACCACCCGGGGCCAGAAGAAGACCGACTCTAATTGCAGATATAACTGAAATGCCGAACAATTTGCCCATGATCAAAACTAATAAAGTCTTGCCCACTATTAAGAGTCCCAAAGTTCCCACAACGACAGGGAAGTTAGAGAGAAGAAGTTTTGGATCGATAGACATGCCAACCTGAAATGAGTGGAGCTCTTTTTATTAGTTTTATGCCTCTGATTACACATGCTTACAGATAAAAGCAATACAAAATCGACGAGAACATGAAAATAGAAAACTTTTATGTTCCATCAACAATCTCCTGATTCTTCAGAAATGATAAATGTGTGAACAAAGTTATTTTGAAACTCAGTAACTTACCGTCATGAAGAAGAGTCCCAACAGAAGACCACGATATGGAGCAATATCTGATTCTACTTGCAAGGAAAATTCTGTCTCCGCAAGGAGTAGGCCAGCCAAAAACGCTCCTAATGCCATGGAAAGTCCAGCCTAATTTATAAAAGAGTAGCACAAGAGAAAAGGTGACACTGCAGAATATATGTCAATAGCCAAATACCAACAAAATTAACGCCATACCCTAGCTGTTAGTAAACTAGTCCCAAGAATAACGAGAAGTGTATTGGCAGAGAATATCTCGGCGTTTCGATTTTCTGCAATTTGCTTGTAGATTGGTCGAAGAAGCTGTGTGTCACAAGAAAGTAAATGCCTAGATTATAACTCCATATGATGAGTACCCCAAGCCCTAATCCAAGCACAGTGAACTTCCATTATAGTGAAAACATGCCTTTTCCTTTTGTAGCAAATCTAAAATATTTCACCATACAACTTTGGTGTTTTAACTCATTTTGATATTTGACATCCCAAAAGTTAAAGTATCTTAGACTTACAAGACGGCCACCAGCAATAATGGCAGTAATAGCAACTGCTGCTTTGACTGCAGCAAGTCCGAGAGCTTCAGCAATGGCTTGAAACCCAATCTGAGAAGAAGATTTAAAAACTTAGCGTTTACAGCAACTATGGCAACAGATAACCACAACGTTTTTTCTTAGAGCAAAGAAACTACCAAATCTCTTACTCAGAGAATTGTAACAGATGGCATTGAACACAAAAGCAAACCGTACTCACGAGATGAGCTTACCCCTCCTTTCGATGAATTAGGTGAAATAAGTGGGATGAGAATAAGTAAAACGACTACAGCTAGATCCTGTGAAGAAAAATAACAAAAGGATGAGAAATTCCTAGCAAAGTTGTATTTATACACGTGCAGACTGAACTGTGTTCTGAACAGACCTGAAAAAGCAAAACGGAGAACGTAGCCCTTCCATGTCTAGATGTACTCTCACCTCGTTCTTGTAGAACCTGAAAACCAAGTAGATTGTTCCGCCATAAGAAATCAAATAAAAGGACTGTGACAAGGTTCTTTTCCTTAAGATGTTACCTGTAAGACAACAGCAGTGGAGGACAGTGCCAGGCCATTTCCAATAACTATTGCCGCTGGACCAGCCTGACCCGCAACATAATGGGTGATCAATCCAACTACTGCAGCTGTCACCAGAACCTAGATTACACCATTTGAAGTGTAGATTAGAGAACTTGGACCCAGAAAAATATTCCACGCACGTACTGCAGTTAATCATTTATGTGCAGTGAGATACGCAGATCCTCAAATAATCAATCACCTGAGCGGAGCCTAATCCAAAAACATACTTCTTCATGGAACTTAGTCTTTCAACAGATAGCTGTTAAAAAAAGAAAAAAGAAAAAGAATTGGTTCTTCTATCACAAAGTCCAAAGGCAAAAGCAAAGACTACACACAAATCAAATAGTACCTCAAGTCCAATGTTGAAAAGCAAGAATACAACTCCAAATTCTGCAATGGCCTTGGTTGCGTGCACATTACGGATTATTGAAAGACCATAAGGACCAATCAGAATTCCAGCGGCTAAATACCCAAGAACAGGGCTGCCTATACAATGGAGCAGATGAAGCCATCAAGATAGAACAGAACTGAACTGATGAGAGCATAAATACTGTAGGAGTTTGAGGGACAGGGAAAACAATTGGAGAGAAATAACAAAAGAGTTTCCTACTTACCTCCAGGAATTTTCTGAAATAGAGGCACAAATATGACGCTTGCCAGCAGTAACCACAAAAAATCAAAGAGGGAAGCTTCCTCCTCATTGACCTAACAAAATTGCAGAAATTTCAGCCTTCAAAGTACATCCATACAATTTGCTTTGGACATCAGAAAAGAACAACAATAAATTATACCTCCTGTTGAGGGAGCATCTCAAGCAGTTTCTTAATTCTCTTGGGAAGTTTTTGCACTTGTTGGATCAACGGTCTTTTACTGGAAGAGACATCTTCTGTACTAGTGGTGACAACATCTGTCTGTTGAAGCAGCTGACTGTCCCCTCCCACTCCACTGGAGTATAATGTCAGTCTGGAATGAATAAGAAACTCAGAATCAACACAAAGACCAAGTTTATGTACTAAAAATGATGAAACGAAGAGTAAATTTTCAAACTAACCCTGCCCCGAGAAGTGCAAGCCCAAGAACTAGCTTTGGCCATTGTTGTTTGACAGAACCAACAAGACTCGCGAAGACTGTTGTGGTCCCATCTGGACTGGAAGAGAAGAAAGATGCAGAAAAGAAACGGGAGGATTTATTGAATGAGGCCTTGGGAGCATTAAGAGAAGAACCCTCTTTTGGCAGATCTTTCTGTGTTTCCTGTTTTTTCGTCTGAACAACAACCTTTGACTTTTCAAAATCTGCTTCAATCACTTTAGGAGACTCTACACTTGGCTTTCCGTTCTCGGGCACAAGGTCAGGCACAGGATCAGCTGAAATCTGTACTGCTGATGAATCTCCATTTATTGGTGATTCTCTCTCAACCTGATGGCTAGGATCTTCAGTATTACTTGAGAGTACCACCTCATCCTCAAGAGGAGTTTTTTCATCCGAGAATGGCACCTCAGTTTCTTCAGGGGTCTGCGAAATGGAGAGAGATTTCTCTGCTCTCTGCAAAGCAATCTCTGCATCGTTAACGCGTTGAGTAGCCTCGAGCTCAAGTGCGACAGCTTGTTCAGCCAGTTTCATAATATTTGCAACATCCTCCTCAGCTTTCAACGCATTGATCTGTATTGTCTCAGCAGACTCATTTAACTTGTCCACTTCCTTCTGCAGCTCTTCTTTTTTGGTCTGTAAACAACTCAGTTGGGCCTCACACTTGTCTAAATTCACTTGGCATTCTTTAATGTCATCTTTGGCAGCTAAAAGGGCCTCTTCTTTATCTTTAACATCATCTAATTTCTCAGGCTCTTCAGACACTTGTGGGGTACCATTCTCTCCACTTGCTTCAGGTGATTCAACTACAACCTTAAGCCTTGCTTCAGCAAGAGATAGCGCCATAGTAGCCTTTTGAACAGCTTCTTTAGCAATGGACTCCTCTTGAACGGTATCTCGAATGACATCAAGCGTTTTGTTGACCTCATTCCAAGCACTAGCTGCTTCGTCCTTGAGTGCTATAGCTGTTTCTGATATTCTCTGAGCCTTTTCCTCAAACATGGTACTATTGAGTCTAGCAACCTCCAATTCTTTATTTGCCTTGTGTAGTAGCTCCCTGAGTTCCTCCAAACTATCATTTTCATCTTTAAAATTTGTAGCATCACTATCATCTTTACCGTCCTCATTTGTATCCTTACTCTCCCCGTTAATTAGAGAATCATTACCTAGACAAGTCAACCTAAAGCCAAAGGAGATATTTGTAGCAAGCTTGCCATTGCCAAGTATAGAGTTTCTTCCAGAGAAACCAGCATTCAAAGTCAAAGTACCACTATGGGCTACGCTCCTCCTAAATCCTTTGGGAAAGAGTTTCGCGCTTATGAAGCGATTAGGGAAGCAGTAACTCACAGTATCCCCACCACGGTGAAACAAACTCGGCCGCTGAAAACTACAAGTAGATTCCATTTCGATCTCGCTGAATACGAGAGCAACTCAAAAATTCCGCGATTTTAAACCACAAACGCAAAATCCGGAGAATGCGATATGAAATTTGTAAAACCTCAAAAGCCCATAAGAAACTCTAAACACCAATCGCTAAGCACAAGCACACGGAGAGGGGAAAGCGAAGGACTAACCAATCATGAAAAAATGTGGAAATAGAGTGACGACGAAGACTGAAACAAGTGGCTCACTCGCTCGACTGATAAAATTCTTCAACAGATAGATATTTCTCCGTCGGGTCTCTTCAAAACATTTCCGGTCAAACTTTCTCTCTCTCCTCCTTTCGCCAACCAGACATGGTAAGGTTTATTTTCCCGTTTCTCATTTCAAATTTACCAAAACACCCCTCTCATACGTATGATTCATATCATCCCATGACCAATTTTGGTTTCATCCGGTCTGATTCGGTCCTTTTCTAACCCAACAAAATATTCTTTCCCAATGGCTCGCATATTCTTTTCTAACCAAAATATCTCAAAATCAACATTACCCAAAATGACACTTTTCAAGACTAATATACAAAGCATGTCATAATCACAGTGTGGAGTAAGAAAATAATTTAGAAAAAATAGATAATAATGTATAATGAACGAATTATAAATAAAGAAAAACATAAAAAAATGTCTTAATATGGAAACAACTCAGTACAAATGAAATCAAATCTTTCCCTCCGCAACATTCAAATCACTCACAAGTCACATGTCACAAACTCAACCAAATAGATTTTTTTTTATCAAGAATGTGCAACGCCGTTCTCTTCCTTGGCTTCCACGGCCACTTCTTCGATAGGTTCAGGTGGAAGAGTGTTGCCTGAGGCGGTACGACGGTGGTTTGCGGCTTGGAGGACATGAGCGTAGTTTCCTTTCTCTAGGAAGAGCTGGTTAAAGTGATGCCGGCAATACAGAACGCCGTCTAAGGAGGCGTAGGATGAGTGAGTGAGCGTGCACCCACCGTGAGCACACCGGAAACATGTCTTGTGGAAACACTCTCCTTCCATTTGCACCTTTTATCACAAAGTGAATCAATTAAAACTGGATTTTTATCTAGTAGCTTAAACATAATTCAAATTATTAGTGTAATAAATAATCATGTTCTAAGTCATAATCCTCGTTTTGGGACCACGAACATTTTAGTGATTGTAAATACTAACCTTTTCAAGAGGGTAAACTGTTTTCTCACATGCAGCACACTTGTCTTGTGTTCCACAGAAGATGGAAGATATCTTGCTAGGAGTCTTAGTCTGTAATGTTGAAATCAATACATTCAAAACACACACAATTCCTATAAGGTCAATCGTAGAAGAATGAATTTTTTTTTTTTAAAGACTGTAACGCTGAATTATATGGTAGGAGATCTGGATAGAAATGATGAACGTACCAGCTCAGGCTTCTCGGTTTTTCCTGAGAAAAGAAAAGGAATCAGTTTCAATCCAAATTATTCGAATGAAGAAACAGAGGGATTCATTCTTGAATGTATTTAGAAACCTGGTTGGAAATTTTTGCTGAAATTGCCAGATTCCTTGAAGAGTTGCTCAAAATGAGTCTTGCAGTACAAGACTCCATCCATGGAGGAGTAGTTGCTCATCTACCATCAACAGTTTTTGGTATATGATATGTCAAAGGCATAATCATACAAAAATCTTTAAAAAAATTATGAATCAATGCAACATATATATATACCACAAGGGTTCCATTGCAATGAGTGCATCTGAAGCAAGACTTGTGGTAAGGCATTCCTTCGATGGACAACATGTCCACCACATACACTGTCTTGTTGCAAGCATTGCATTTGTCTGTAGTTCCTGTGAAAGACATTTTTTCTGTTTTCTCCTTTTTTTGGGTTTTTGGTTTCCTTCTTCAAGATCCTAAAATGAATATATGTTTTTTCTTTTTATCAGATCAAGAGATCCTTTAAGATTAAAGAAGGAAACCACCCACAAAGAGAGATTAAAGATTTTTTTTGTTTACCTCAGACAAAAGAGGAACCAGCGAAAATTCTGTCTTCTTTATATGAAACTTTGTTACAATTGTGAGGTTGTAACAGATGAAGTTTTTTTTTTTTTTTCCTTTTTTCTTTTCTTGTTCTCTCTCTTGGTTGTGTTTTGCAAAAGGAATGAGATAAATTTGGGTGGCAAAGTGATTGGAGTTGAGCAAAAGAAGGGTTGTGGTTTCTGACATTTTCAAGGATCATACTTTAAGCCAACTGTCTCTGAGGTGGTGCATCCCATGTCAGATTCTCAGAAATACCTGCAAAGCAATATAAACAGCATAACATTAATACTCATATAATAATACTAAATATGCTTTTGTTAAAACATATTTTGTATGCGTCTGTACCAAGATATCCAGTTGTAAAATTAAAGCAGATTTTATAATTTTTTTAAAATGAATATTTTATTAGAAAGTGAAGCACCACTAAGTCGATTTATTCTTTTGCAATAATCTATACAATTATATAGTGTAGTTGAAGTCTCATTTCATAAAAGCGTTATTTGAATAGAAAAATCCGATATGTATAAAGTAAAAGTAGTCTTATAACACAACTTGTTGACACAAGATGAGATCTGAGATTGTCTTTCCATGTCGATCAATTCTCCTGGAACAGTTGACTCCACCATCTAATATGTTCCGTACCACAACATTCAAAGCATGGATGCCTTTAACATCATATATCTCTACCGACACATCCTCATCGATCAGTTTTGCATCGACTTCCAGAAACGAAGAGGTTGTTAACAGAACTGACATCACTTTTTTTACCCATTGAGGTGTTATGACGATTTTAAGACGCTCGATATCTTGGGAATTATATGGGATTAGTGAGAAGTTTATGTCATTTCCTTTATCGCCCGCCCGGCTATGAGCAACAGAGTAGAGTGGGATCTTTTGGCCAGATGGAGCAGGACAGTGATGACATCCTGATAAATCCGTCCACTGATCGCCTCTCGTTGTGAAGTTATTTTGATTTTCCACAGGAATCTACAAGTAGAAGCAATACCAAGCCGTTAATTGGTTTAACTTAGAGTACTTTATTGGAGTACTTTCAGATTTTCAGCTTTCAAATAATAACCATGTGCGTCTTAAAATTCATTTTTTGAGTCTCATCATCAAAGGATTGCTGTGTTATCCAATATACTGGATTGTTTCGCCTAGGAATTTGAATTTAGGTCATGTTTATTTCCATTATCCATTAGTTTAGTAACTACTTTCTCACTAACCTTTTGGATTTTCTCTCGAGTAATTTCAGGAGTCTCTGACTCGGATGTGCTTGTGTGCTGAACTCCAGTTTTCCACATTACAGATTCACGGCTGACCTGGATAACCATAACATATAACATCAGAAGCCGTGAAGCTAATTTATGCAAGGCTATATTAGTTTAAAATTTATGATGGAGAGAACATACCAAATGCTTTTCAAGAACAATCTCCATCTTGTGTCCAGTACTGCATATAACCGCAAGCAGCCAAGTCAAACTAAAAAGACCGTCCAGAATCTATTCTCAATGCATTGAGAATGCCACGAATCATCCGTTACCATAATCAGACATAAAGTCAGAAACATGCTCAACCTTGTCTATAATTAAGTTTGCTAAGTCCCTTAGCTATAAGATGTCTCAAATCAACATGATCATACACCAACGTTAAGAATACCTTATTCCACCACCACCAGCTGGTCCATTTGTATATAAAGCAGTAAACTCTTTCGTTAACAGGACTGCATGTTCCTTCAGTTTGAAAAGACCATCCATACGTAATCTAATATCTCCACATGACTGCCAAGATGTTTCAGTCCCATTGCTTGCCGCCTTCAAGCTATCAAGCCCAATCACATAAGAAAGAATACAGTGGTTAACACCAGGAATGGTTTCTCCCATCCAAGATCGAACCTGAAAGGAAAAAAATACAAGTAAATTAAGTACACACATTGTGAGGAATGAATATCTAACTACAGGCCCCATAAGGAGTCATTTCAAGTGAAACAAACTCATAAAAGGGCCAAATAATTCTACCACATCATAGAAACTTTAACCATAGGCAGACCAGAAACTCTGAAGCTTTGGCACGTTGAATAGATCCATGTCCTCCATAAGATATCTCTCCCCATCCTTTCCAACCACACTCCTGCAAAGAAAGTACGGATTAAGAACCAAGCGTAGGTTGCTATTCAGAATTAATCTAAAGTTACCAGCATTTTCTATGGATAAAATACCTTTGGAATCAACCGTAAGAGTTTCTTAGGTACACCAGAGTTCGCAGATGGTTTTGCTCCACTGCATTGTACTCTGCAGTCTGACAAGGGAACGAAAGAAACGCCTCGAATATCAATTACCTGCAAAGAAGGTTTTCAAATCAGTCTATGAGTTGCTGTTATAGTAATTTCTTCTAGGTTCTATATGTTTAACTTACCACATCAGGTGTAATGTAGGCACTAGGATCACCAATTTCATATAGAAGCTGCTCAGCGCAAGTACAGGTATTTAAAATTCCACCACTACTTTCAGCCTTTAATACACATACATTTCCGTCATAGCCAATTTCCGCATAAGGAAGTGACAAATCCCGGAGGAGAGGGAAAGCCATGTCTCTGTATTGGTCACCTAAAGAACATTGAAGAACGAAATAATATACCAATAATGAAAAAACAGCAGCCCATTCATTCTTGAGCCAGTAACTGTGAAATGCACCTGGATGCATGAAGTATCCACCAGTGAGCTGACAACCGCACTCTAGAAGGTGGCCAGCAAGAGTTCCCTGAGATAGCAGCTCCAAGTCATTCCAATTCCAGCCTAGTTCATAGACCTAACCATACAACAAGGAAATTATCTGATTAAATCATGAAATAGGAAAGCCTCTTGAGACCAATTCAAGCTAAAGGGAGAAGAAATGATGATACATATATGATTACAAAACTGAACTGACATTCAATCCCAGCGGTCTGAGACGACTAAAAAGATTTCAAGTCCTCACCATTGGTGCTAAAAATAAGGCAGCATCAGCCACTCTCGAAGTAATTATCACGTCTGGTTGGTACTTCTCCAGGCATTCAACAATAGGAGCTGCTCCAAGATAAGTGCTAGCACCCTTCAAAAGAAGTTTAAGAGTTGAGGGCAACCATACACATCAATAGGAGGAGCTAAATAAACCATGTTAATCTGAACTTGAACTCTCTACTCTCTAATATATAAACTGCACCACAGTCCTCCTTCGCAGTACACATTACCAAGTCTACATATCAGCTAATCTATCAAACTAACTGTCACTAGCCAATAATATCCAACTGACACATACAATCAGGAGTTAATGAAGCAGAATCCTACCCCCTCAGAGCAATGTTGAGCGCCAAAAGATGATCCAGAGCCTACATAATATCAAGGGTTAGAAACAATTACTACGGCCTCAGACTAAGAACACTAACTATATCTCCCAGGGATAAAAGTACCTTCCATAAAAGGTTGCTAGTACCTGTTTGAACACGAACCTCATGAGCCACAGCCACGGAAAGTGTGAGCCCTAATTCACTGGCTACCTCAAGCACTTGCTTCTGAGCCCCAGATGGATCAACTAGAATCAGAAAACCAGATAATTAAAATGGAAAAAAAAAGTGAGTAAAGAAGGGGTTCATAATAGATTTGTAAGCTCTTACTTGCACCCATGTTAGTGATTACACAAGTGCCTTTCTCCATAGCTGTAGGTAGTAACAAACGCATCCACTCGGAAACTAACCAAGAGCAGAAAAAAAGGAGTGTTTTAGCCAGTCAATGCGTATGGACACATAAATCAACCTCTAAACATACCACGAGGGTCGTAACCAACACCACCAGATGCCATAGACAGCCAGCGATCAGCCAATGTTCGTTCAGCTAAACACTCAAGGACAAGATAATCAATCTCTTGGACTCTCTGAAGCAATTTGAGAGCCGCTAATGGCCTATCGCCGCCGAATCCAGCACCACATCCGACGTAAACCTTCTCCTTTCGCCTCTTGGGGTTTTCTCTCTGAAAATTCAATCAAATCATATAAAAAAATATTCACCAAAAAATGGATGAAACAACAAAATTCCCCATTCTTACCAACTTTATCACACAATCGCAGAGATTCTCTTCGCCTCTTGGATTCGCCATGAAAGCACAATTCTCTCAAACTGTGGAACAAGATCATGCAATTTCCCAATAGATCACCGAGGAGAGGAGTTTGAATTTGAAGAGACGAGAAGGAAGTGAGTTAATAATGCTTAAGCTTATCGGAGTAGTAATACGGCCACTAAACTTTATATTATTTACACGCGGGTCCCTTGTTTTTCTAGTCTTCCTTCAATTTGTTCGAGTGTCACACAGTTTATGGAGGCAAATCAAAACCTAGAGGCCGCGAATTCCCGCCGGTCGTCAGCTCCAATGGACGGAGGATTCTCCGGCGATTGGGGAGAGATAGTTTCAGAGAAGGTCGTTGCGGCATATAAATCTCTTCCGAAGAAGGGAAAACCTCAGGGACGGGAAGTCACCGTCTTAGCCGCTTTTCTCGTCTCTTCTCCTTCCCAAGGTCTCTATTTCCATGTCAATTTTTTGCCTCCTTAATTTCGATTTTGAGCAATTAGGGTTTGTGTGCAGAATTGCAAGTGATAGCTTTAGGGACGGGTACCAAGTGCGTTAGTCGGTCGCTGTTGTCTCCTCGTGGAGACATTGTGAACGATTCTCATGCTGAAGTTGTCGCCAGAAGAGCTCTCATAAGGTTCGTGACACTGACTCACTGCTGCTTATGCTTATCCAGGTCGCACTGAGTAAAATGGTGGTCAATCGCCAGGTTCTTCTATTCAGAGATTCAGCGGATGAAAGGGACTTCTGATAAGAGCAAATGTTGTCATGAAGCCAAGCGTCAGAGAAATGATAATGAAACAAGTTGGATACTAGAGTTAGACCAAACCTCTTGTGGAGATGTGAAATATAAGCTCAAATCTGGGTGCCACTTGCATTTGTACATTTCTCAGTTGCCATGTAATTCACTTCAGTTTCCCTCTTTTAAGTTTAATTTTCGTTTCAAGAGTGTCTTTAATGTGCCTTTGACATATGTAGGTGGTTATGCTTCTACAAGTTCACCCTTGTATGCTCTCAAAAAGATTCCATCAACACAACTAGATGGTGAGTCACTGTCGGATAAAGCTTCTGACATTTGCTTGTTGGGGCGTTCTGATGTTCCTGAGATAATACATAGCATCACAGGTATTAAGTCTGATAGTTGCAAGAACGTCCTCTCTGCTTACTCTCCTATTATTAATGTCTCCATTTTAGGTAACAACTCACGAGTAACAGATATGGTGGTACAAAGAAAGCCTGGTCGCGGTGAAACGACACTCTCTGTTAGCTGTTCTGATAAGATAGCTCGATGGAATGTTCTAGGAGTTCAAGGTTTCTTCCTTCTTCTGTTTATATTTTAGTTGCCGCCTCTGTATATATGTCATAAAACATTTGGTCAGTGGTTTCGTTCTTGTGGGTCTATACCTGAAATTTGACTGAGAATTTTGCGTCATTTTAGATTTGCTTTTCAGAATTCTCTCTTTCTGTCTTCTTACTCCAGGGGCGCTGCTTTCCGAAGTTCTTCAGCCTGTGTATATATCTACCATCACCGTTGGACAATCTCTGCACTGTCCTGACCATTTTTCTTTGGCTGATCACTTGCTAAGATCTTTGTATGAGAGGATCCTTCCATTGACGGATGAGCTACTGACTTCCTTTTGTTTAAACAAGGTTCATTAGCTGCTTTATGCCAAAGTATCATGTAATACTCGCACGTATTGGTCTGATTCCTTTCCAGCCACTCTTTTTTGCAGCTCCAGTACCACCATCAGAATTTCAGCATTCAGAAACTGCTCAAGCTACCTTAACATGCGGGTTAGTTTTCAATGCTCTCAACTCTTCACATGATATAATTTTCTTTTCTTTGTTTCTTACAAGGTGATGATTATTTTTTTCTCTTAGGTATTCCTTGTGTTGGAACCGATCTGGCGTACAGGAAGTTATTCTTGGAACAACCGGTAGAAAACAAGGCACCTCAGCTAAAGGAGCTCTGTATCCGTCTACTCAATCGTCCATATGCAAGTAAGAGGAAATGCCTTGTTATCCTGCATGACCTTGCTTATATCTGGTTGATATATGTTCATATCTTTTTTCTAGACAGCGGTTACTGGAGCTATTCTTGAGAGAAGTTTATGGACACGAAAGTGAATCTTCTAAGTCAAAAGGATCTTACCGAGACCTGAAGGTGAGTGTGATGCTGATTCTTTTCTGCTGCTTCATTTTGGGTTAAAATGCTTCCACTCGCACTACTAACATACTAAAGTGTATGAATCTCATAGTGAGTGGTTGAGATGCATGCCGTAAGATTGTGTATTGTTTTGTGGTTTATTCTGAGATGGTTTACATTATCCAGTTTTAATGATATGCAGGACAAAGCTACAGAATATTCTTTGATGTCAAGGATTTTTAAAGGAACGTATCCATTCAACAATTGGCTTACAAAACCGTTAAATTATGAGGATTTTCTGATAAATTAGTTGTGAGGTATGTCATCCTATTTACTCTCTGTATCGACCTACTTTCTTTGCATCCTTAGTTCATCATCGTCAACAAGTTGCTTAATATGATAGTTTTGTTTACTGAAGCAAAATAATTAACTATTATTATGAGTATTACGTTCAAAAAAAAAAAAAAAAACGTGATGAGATCTTGAATCACAGAAAATACAAATAGCAAAGGAGTAAAACAGAAATACCCAAGAAAATCAAAGCAGAAAATATGAATTTGACTGAAAAGGTAGCGGTAGGATTCATTCAGAGGTTGACTCGTCCTTTGATGATGTCTAGGCTCATCTCGCTAGGATCTGTTGCTTGCAGTTCAACTTGAATCCCATCCAATTCCCTCTTGAATCTGTCCTTTGAGCTTGCATACAGCATCTTACTCCGCACTCTTGATGTATCAGGTGACCTAGAACAAGTCGATGTCTCAATGATATGAAAAGTTACATTTCCAAATCATTAAAAAAAAAACAAAAGAGCAAGAAGGAAGTTGTACCATGCGATGAAAAAGATCTTGCTCTTCTGGCAGTTCTCAGGAGTGGTGAAATCAAAGTCATAGACAGCATATCGGCACTCGTCCTCGGGAATGGATTTGGTGAAATCGTCGTAAGTTTCTTCAGGATTCCCAAGCTTATCTATCATAACTTGCTGTGCCTTCTCATCAATTTTGAACACAATGAACCTGTAGTTCCTCTTTGCTTTCAACTCCAAGAACTTGAGCTTGCACTCATCGTTCACATGCATCCCAGACGCTGAATTAGCCTGCATAATCACACACACATAAGTCTTGTATGATCATAAATATCATTGGCCTTCCCAGAGGGAGAAAACGAAATGTAGGAACTTACCATGTTCGCTGCTTGAAAATTCGGGGTTGATGATGAGAAAAACTAGAGAGGGTAGGGGGGTTTTAGAGGGTGGTGAGAGGAAAAAGAAAGAAGTAGGTTGGGTCATTAGGCTGGTCACGTCTTTAAACCAAGAAGACTTCGATGCTGTCACGTTGTGTCCATATTTACTTCATTAGATTATACCGAGGGAGTGGTCTATATTTTATTGACGCATACACATAGACATGTATCTATGTCTATGGAAAGCACATGTTGTGAAGTTTGTTCCGGACATTATTAGGGGGTTGAGGTTTCATGATGTACATGTTTTCTTTGTTTTTATTACATTTCTGACTTTTTCTTTCCTCACGATTATTCGGAGACTTTGCTAAAAAATTTTTGTACGCAAATTTAGCCTTTTAAAAATTAAGTTCGTCATTTTTGTTAACATGGTATAACAAAATCAAAATTACGAGAGAGCAGAGTACACTATTTTTTTTTTTATCCAACAAATCACCGGACCGGATGTCCACAGAACCAAAAAAACAAGAGTTGTCTGGTTCAATAAATTTTGGTTTACTGGTGGGCCTATAGAGTAAGCTTTAAAATTAAGCCCATCAAAAGCCCATGAGCATAATGGTTACACGGTAACGGGAGAAAAAGTACCCAAATTCGGTTGACTTGTGTAAAACTGTGGCCGCTGGAGTCTATGGACTTGTCGGTATATCATTTGGCTGAAACACCACAAGTTCTTACACATGGCTATGATATTATGATCCTTTTTTAAAGTGTTTTGTGTTATATGGATCCAGAAAGATTTTGCCATTTGGGATTTGAATTATAACTTGTATGAGAATAGAAAAGTATCTTTTATTCGAAACTTGACAGAAACTGACCAATTGTTTATTTTGCTTCCCCAAGGTTTCACTCGCCAGAATGGTAGCGAGTTGACAAGGTACCACCTGCTTCTTTATCAAATTCTGGCATTTTCCACTCCAAATAGGCAGATTTACTTTTTAATTAGGCTCTTTAGAGATTGAACAATTTCTCCTTGTTTCCGTTGTTGTTGACAAAGAGACCATTTCAAAACTTCAATGGGAGGTCGAATCTCTAAGAGCGGTCCATGTTGTTGGAGTTCGTCACATAAGACTGCTCTTCTTGGAGCTCCACTTCTTGGTGAAGTCTCTCTTTGGCTCTCTTTGTAATAATGACTAGCTGTTTCTGCCCTTTTAGCTGGTTTCCTAATCCGTTTTTTTCTTTCTTAAATACAGAAAACCAAGTGGAGAATGAAGGGACTTTCTGTCATTACACACTCGAACAGCTTAAGACCGCCACCTCTGGTTTTGCATTGGAGAATATTGTATCTGAATATGGAGAACCGGATCCAAATGTTGTCTACAAAGGTAAATTGGAGAATCATCAAAAAATTGCTATCAAGCGCTTCTCTCGGAGTGCCTGGCCTGATCCACTCCAATTCCTGGTATGATGTATACGTTTCAGCTGATTCCTCGTTGCTCTTTTAACTTTGGAATTGTCTGTTTCCAGGATGAAGCTATATCCATTGGCCGGTTACGCAGCAAAAGAATAGCCAACTTACTTGGTTGTTGCTGTGAAGGAAGCGAGAGACTACTTGTGGCTGAATTTATGCCTAATGAAACACTAGCCAAACACCTTTTTCATTGTAAAAATGCTCTTGCTCAATAATCTTTTGCATCTTTGTAATATACAGTTTGTCTTAGTATTTGCTTAGCAATTTAATTATCTACCAGGGGAAACACAGCCAATGAATTGGGCGATGCGACTACGGGTTGGTTTATACCTTTCAGAAGCTCTTGACTATTGTAGTAAAAAAGGACACACGCTATATCATGATCTCAATGCTTACCGAGTTTTATTTGACGAGGTAATTCCTTATGAAGCTCTTTTTTGTGGAATCATGTCTTGTTTTATGCTTATATATCACCACTGAAGTGTTTAGGTACTTTTTGAAGGACTGCAATCCAAGACTTTCAACGTTTGGCTTGATGAAGAATGGCCAATATGGGAAACGTTACTGCAGAAATCTTGCTTTTGACCCTCCCGAGTATATACGGACTGGTGAAACTGATTTTCCCTCTCCTTGTATGGTAATTGTTCCAACGGTTCGTATGATACTGAGATTAAGTCTGTGTGTGTCACAGGGAGAATCACAACAGAGAGCGTGATTTATAGTTGTGGCGTTCTTCTGCTCGATCTTCTCACTGGAAAACATATTCCTCCCTGGCATGTAAGTGTCCATGGTAGCTACTAATATCATTTCTCTATACTAATTATCTCAGCATTTATTTTGTGTGTGTCTTTAGGCCCTTGATCTAATTCGAGACAGAAATCTTCAGACTCTAACCGATCCCTGCTTGGAGGGACAATTTTCGGACAATGATGTCACAGAGTTGATACGCCTGGCTTCTCGTTGTCTTCAGAATGAAGCTCATGAGAGGCCAAACATCAAATCTTTGGTCACTGCACTGATATCTCTCCAGAAAGACACAGAGGTTCCGTCTCATATTGTAATGGGTCTACCTCAGAGTGGTACTTTTGTATCACCTCTGTCTCCTTTTGGTGAGTCTTGCTTAAAAAAAGACTTACTTGCTATGCTCGAGATCTTGGATGAAATTGGATACAAAGATGATGAAGACGTAAGTCAGACAGGTTGTTACCTTTCTAGCACTTAGATTTCAGAACCCTTTTGGTTTTAGTTGACATGTTTCCATGCAGCTTTCGTTTCTTTTGACGGACCAGATGCAAGAGGCTATAGACTCAAAGAAAAAAGGCGATATTGCATTCAGACGGAAAGACTTTAGTGAAGCCATTAAGTTTTACACACAGGTCTGTCTTTATCCCGCACTTGAATCAGTAACAAGACCTTACTCCTTAGTTGACGATGCCCGTGTCTTTAAACTTTGTCCCAGTTTCTTGATTTGGGAATGATCTCTGCAACAGTGTATGTCCGGCGTAGCCTAAGTTACTTAATGAGTGACATGGCAAAAAAAGCTTTAGATGATGCAATGAAGGCTCAAGGCATTTCTCCTGTGTGGTATGTTGCATTGTATCTTCAGTCTACTGCCCTTGCTGTCCTGGGAATGGAGAAGGAATCTCGAATCGCTTTTACTGAAGGATCCAACCTTGAAGCCAAAAAGATTTCAGCTTCAACACAGAACTAAGGACTATTTTTTAGGATACAGAAGCATCTTAGCAAGCAAAGGAGAAGAGAAGCTATTGATTGATACAATGAAGGGGGAAACATAATCGATTGTTTAGATGTTAAACATTGTACTAACTAAAGCTTGATCATAGAAGTGAATCCATTGTTTAAGTTGTTACATAAGAGCTAGGGATGTAGTGACAACAAATATTACATGAAGTCCCATTAACAGATACAGAAGAAAGACTTTATAATGTCTTGTGCAACTCAACCTCTGCCTCAACTTGATTAATTGGGTGAGAGCGTCTGTATTCAGCCTTTGAAATCCCACAGTAAACAGCTTCAGTGCCTCCATAGGTGACAAAGTTCCAGCCAAACGCAGATCCTCCAATCATTGAGTGTCCCACGTTGTTGCCATCTCCAGCAGAGTTTTGGAGATTTTTTCCGTTGGATAAGGAGTCGGTCTTAGCTGTTTTGTCACCTTTGGTTGTTGCATCTCCAATCATCTCTTGGTACAATTGCATCATAAGTTTCATCTCTACAAAAAGATGATAAATTCAAGACTCAGAATGAAACAAAATGCTGAGTGAGCTAAGTGATACAACAAAAGTAAAAGAGCTCACTCTCTTGAATCTCGATAGCTCCCTTACAGTTCTTGAAATCTGGAGCTCGTAGTATCTGTCACAAAATCTCAAAAATCTAAAATTTCGACATTTCAATTGTACATGTACGGAGGAGTCACAAGAGATGTGGAATATGGGCGAAATGTATACCTCGAGAACGTGAGGACGAAGATCCTTGAGAAGGAGACGCAACTTGTAGTAGTCGGAGTTGTCGATCTGAAGATTCTTTTCCAAGGCTCGCTTCTTTCCTCTGGAAGACGGATCCGTGGCAGGCGAAGGCTGAGTAGGTAACGGCGAGGAATTCAAGTCAGGCGCGACGGTGGGCGGGTGATCTGCGGATGGAGAAGCCATGGGAGTAGCAGTGGAGGTGGATTTCTCCATTTTTCAAAGTTTGAACCGCCAAAACAAGAAAGAGATCTCCACACAACCAAACCGCACCCTTCTGTCTAACCAGTAGCCACGGGAACGAAGCCTCGTCGGGACGTGGACGTCTTGAGAATTTTCTCAAATGTTTGGGCCTCTTTTGGGCTCAAAGACTTAGGCCTCTCTTGGGCTTATATTTTGTGGATTAATTACGAAACGTCACGAATTCTTCGATTTATGACTCACAAAAACGACTCGCAGTTCTCTCTGAACACCGACCCAAATTGCAACATTTCCGACGACGCTTCTAGCTCTTTCTTCGTGTGTGAAGATGAATCCTCAGGTGGACAAGGTTGTGAGAAGAACGACTATGGTGGCGACTGCTGTTGCTTCCTACTTCCTCTTAACTGCCGATTACGGCCCCGAGCCAAACATTCTTGATCCTGTGAGTTGCTCATTTATCATCGCTGCTGATTGTTGTATTAGGGTTTATCTAAACACTGGGTTCTTTGGTTAGATCAATTGATTTAGTTGCTATTTCCTAGGGTTGGAATTTGATTCTCCGTAGGGATATACACACGCACGCGTGGCCAATTGGATTTCGTAGACAATTTTGGGATGAGATCTGATTGTTTCGAAAAGAAAGCAAATCAAAGTCAAACACACTAGAGTTTTGAATTCTATCATCAGCTTTTTTGTTGTTGAGCTCGATTAGTGACTTGCTTATTGTGTTTATCTGTTACTCTCAACGAGTCCTGAATTGTGTTCTTGTCAAACAACTAATCAATTGCTTGTAGGTCTTACCTTGATGTCACTGTCAAATCATATGTCTTCTTAACAGTTTTTTTTTTTTAATCCATTTTCGTATGTGATCCTTACCCGCATCACGTTTGCAGATCAGAAAGAGGATACTATCAACACAAAGTTCTGTCAAGGAGTACATCTTTCCTTCGAAGAACACTCCAACAAGCGACAAGGGGAAGTGAGATGTAGCCGGTTAGCCAGTTTCAAATTGGTTTATTGTCTTCCTTGTATGGTTGATACAGAGGTTACTGTTCATTCTCCACTTCTTTAGTAGTCTTTGATGATACACAAGTCACTGTTCTTTCTCCACTTCTTTAGTAGTCTTGATGATATACTTCGTGGACTAATGTATGTTAATAAATAGCAACTGTGTGGATTTACCTTTTTCTGAATTACACTCTATCCCGAATAAAATAGTTCATCCAGTTAGTTACCTTTTTTTTCTTATGAAAGCTGAGTTTTGTGGTTCCGTTCAAAGAATCGAATATGTCGGATTCTCTCGTCGTAATGATACCTCCATAAAATATTCACCTAGTGTAATGTTTATGAACAAAGCCTCCCTCGTCGACATAAATATTAAATTGATTTAACGGCAGAAATAAAACAAATATATTGGTAGCTTTTTGACTTTTTATGCCCATCCAAGCGGAAACAAGAGACAAGTGGATATTTGTACCTAACAGTAGTAATAATACACGGACACATCCCAATAGGCCACCGTCCGATTGAGAGCTTACCCGCAGATCTGGACGGTCTATAAAAATAAACGAACACTGAACCACATACTAAACAAATATCTAATGGGCGGTAGGGCTACCCGCCGAATCGGCACACTCATTGACCACACAATCGGTCTCGTGTTACCGTCGAACGCAAAGAAAAACACAAAAAAGCGTTCCGCGAGCCTCCTAATAGGGTTTGGGCATGTACATGAACATATCCTGTAGCGGAAACATCTGATTACTCCCTCCTCCTCCAAACGCGTTATCCACAGTGGCATCTATGTAATTGTACCCGAAATCAAGGGTACCATTGTCATTAGCCACGGCCGACCAATCCTTCCATTTTGGCTCGCTCTGCACCTCGCTCGTGAACTCCGGCGACACCACGTGCTCCGAGCAACTCGAGTCCGTCGTGTGTAGCTTCGGCACCGAATCCGACGTGTCGAAGTACACGAAATCATTAGTCATCGTCGTCGTCTGCTGAGGCGGTGGAGGCATCACCATATCCTTCAACCTCGGTTTCTCCTCCACAACCTCGTCGTTGACTCCGCCGTAAGCCACCGAAGGAGTTGGTGTTGGTGGTGGTGGTGGTGCTCGTCTGTCGATAGCTCCTTTTTTGTTGTAAATCCGGCAAAGAACCCAATCATCAAGCTGGCAAAATCAACACCGTCAGATTACTTCTTATCAATTTTTTTTAAAAAACCAGCAGAAGTAGATCTAATCTGTGTATATACCCTGAGACTATTCTTCTTCTTGCGAACCGACCGGTCAACGTCGGCGAGACGGTACTCGTGCATAATCCAATTGGTTTTCTCTCCCTTTGGAGCCTTACCGGCGTAAAAAACCAAAGCTTTCTTAATCCCGACCGGTTTAGGAACTCCGATCGGTTTATCAGCTCCGGTCGCTTTCCAATAACCAGACCCAGCTGACCTGTTCGGACGCGAACCGTTTGGATATTTTCTGTCTCTAGGAGAGAAGAAGTACCATTCTTTCTCGCCATACAAGGCCAAACCTGTAATTTCATAAAAACTGTAATAAGCAAGAGAAATCTCAGATTTAGAATCAAAAGATTAGCTGAGTTTAATTACCAGGAAGCTCCCATGGATCGTATTTGTAGAGATCGATCTCAGCGATGATGGGAACAGCTATGGACTGAGAAGCGCATTTGCGGCAGAGATATTGCATGACGAGCTCTTCGTCGGTTGGGTGAAACCGGAAACCTGGAGGCAACTGTAACTCTGACATTTTTACCCTTTCTTAATCCTGATTTAACTTCTTCGATTGCCACTATTAAGAGATTTGAGGAGGGAGGTATATGTTGCCTATCCTTCAAACCTCCGATGAAACTTGGCGTTTTGAAACTTGGAAAGAAAGAGAGAGGGGTCAAATATATAAGGAGAGGGAGAGGACACGTGTCGTAATCCGGGACTCGTTGTGTGTGGGGAAGAGCTTCTAGAACACACGTGGGTGGATGACGAGGCCAGAGACACGTTTCGGAAGGAGAACTCAGTTGCTGACGTGGCGATGAGGTGATGTTGTCACTGCTTACGTCTCTGTGCCGGTTGGGTCCACTCTCACTTTTTTGCTCGTAAAAATCCAAATCCGACCGGTCCGATACGACCGAACCCTCTGGGGTCTATCCACCTTATGGATTCTTCGTCTCCGGTCGGTGGATCTTTGGTCCCACTTTCCCCCTCCTCCCTCCATATCTTTCTTGTTTTTTTGCTCCAGGTTCATTGTCATCATATCACATTTCTTATCACATACGACGGTTAAACCGGTAAAAGTAGTACCATAAAGTTAATAAACGTACTTTCTCTCTACTAGACTGGTTTCTTGTTTTTTACCATGATGACATTGCAGAATCCTATGCTTCCATTTGGTTGTTTCTTGACAATTATGCTTTACCATTTGCCTATATCACATACTAACATCGTGTGTATCTTTCAAACCAGAGAAATATCAAAAGGTTATGGTTCTATTCATCGTACGACAAGATCTGTTGTTGATGATAGTAAATAACATAATTCAAATGATTGAAGCACAACTTGAATGAAGTTTGTGAGTACCACTAATCGTATAAAATGATAAATGTAGATGACAAGCCCGGAATCAAAACCATGTACAATACAGTTACAGCCTGATAGACGGATTACATTCCAAGGGAACGAGTTTTTTTACTTGTCTAGTGATACCAATAAATTCATTATTATGATGACTACCAAGTGGTTTTCGACATGTCCCATATATTTCTTTTATTCGTCGATACCCTCGTATATGTTGCTAACTTCAAGGAGAGCTGTTCAAAGCTTCGACGTCACGGAAGGCTTAGGAGGTCTAGCCTCTCTTAACAATGCCTCTTGCGTTAATGACACAACCAGCTGTTCCACAGATTACACATAAATATTGAAGCATTTATCAATCTGAATTTTGATGTTTTGTGAGTTTATACTTCTTTTTCTCTTCTAATAATCCAATCTTTTAAGAACCAGTAACTTTTTATATCATGATTCATGTCCAAATATGCATATTCTTGGGATTTATTTTGTGTAAAGGATGCAAACGAGTAGATAGTACCTCCCCTTTTCTATTGAACATTTCACCAGCAACAAAACCACGGGTCGTGTGTGCTGTTGGACTGACCGTCTGCATAACGCATCATCGTAGGTGAGAAAGAAGATCATTGAAAAACAACATCAAACATCACAAAATGATACTTCAAGACTGGTCTTAATATGATAGACTAGTAAGTCCAGAAAAATCTCAGATTTGGACTTAAGTGAAAGAATCTCAAACTCTTACGTAAAAGTAATCAAAATCCTTGAGTTAGTCCTAGAATATACTCTAGTAGATCCCTAAACCAAGATTATCTTGCTTATAACAAGTCAAGTCAGTTGTTTAATTATAGTGATTAGTCCTAGAATATATTATAATAAAGTGGAAGGTTTCTGAGGCACGATTAATTTTCATTTATCTAAATAAAGACTTGAAGTATCTGATTTCTATATTCTTTTGAAATTCCATAGAAAAAACACTTTAATCTTCAGAGGACAGAAGGATAGGAATAACTACCACAAACAGCAACCAGTCATCAGCTCTTAGAGGTCGGTGAAACCACATCCTGCAAAACGAGATGACGAAAAAAAGGATTTAAGTAATAATTACTGAAGCAATGATTTGCAAGATCCCTGCTGGAATGTTAAACCCTTTACTAAATAAAAAAATATAACAGTGCTTAAGGAAATTAAAACAAACAAACAAATCTGAGATTTCACCATAAGAAAAAAAAACCTACGCATGGTCCAGGCTAAGAGCAGCTGTTCTCAAGCCCTTTCTGCGGTGAGGGTTCAAAGCGACACTGGCAAATATCAAATCCGAAGCAAATGCAACAACACATCTGCATAACAACGTGCCTTCTCAGATAGCTGGCTAAGAATGATGAATCAAATTTCAGAAAGAACAACAAACCATAAATCTATCAAGGTTATTAAGAAAGTTTAGCTTCCAAGAGCCTTAACCATAATCCAAATCTATCAATTGACGATACTACAACACCTT
The DNA here is from genome assembly GCA_900406295.1 of Aurinia saxatilis. Lineage (NCBI taxonomy): Eukaryota > Viridiplantae > Streptophyta > Magnoliopsida > Brassicales > Brassicaceae > Aurinia > Aurinia saxatilis. The sequence continues at coordinate 5,476 of OVAP01000037.1, read as the reverse complement.
TGATTCACTTGTCTCCAGTGATCATTGCCTTAAATTCAAAAGGTTCTTTTACAAATAAAAGTATTTTATGTGGCTGCCCTGATTCTGATTTACACAACTAAAGTAGGACGTACTTACCGGTGTAGTGCTTGGTCATCAGACAGCTTTCCCTTCGCTCTAAACCAATACCTCAATCTGCAAGAAGACTTTCAGATGGTGAGTTTAAAGAGTAATCGCATTAACCACATAGCTGATTAGCTGTGAAATGTATGACAATATGAACACACACTCAAGAGTAGTCTATAATATAAATTTATTCACGACTTAAGTGAGTTCTTAACCTTGGTGGAGACTTTGTCTGATTTGTTGAATTGTTGGGATCACAAAATCGAATTTCTATAGGCCATGGAATGAAATTGGCAGTTGCAACTTTGTTCCGGTAACTCCTGAAAAGAAGAAACAATGAAAACTAGTCCAATCCAACTCGAGCTTCTGGAATCATTTTTCAGACAATGGAAAATATTACCACTTACCTAGGTAGATTAGGGTCAGTTATACGACGTTCACGCAACTCCTCTAGCGATAGAAGCTGCAGCAGATAACGGTGAAAAGGAAGTCCCTTGCAATTTACTGAAACTTTTAAATCTGAAGAGATGATTTACCGTATCCGGATCTGGCACAGAGGGCATGGTTGACTCCTGGTGATCAAATCCTTGTTGCTCTTTCTACAAAATCAGTGAACGAGGGAGTGAATTTCACAGTTTTGAAGAACGATATTCTCTCATGGTGGCATATTGTATGGGACGCGTAGAGATTCAATAATGATCTTGTTAGGAATAAAATGAAAAACCTGAAATGATGCGACCAAGGTGAATATTATATTTCCTTTCTGTATTGCATCTACTCTTCGTGTGGCAAAGTTGTTACCATCACGTATGCGGTGAACTTGATATATAATGGGGACTGCAGGAGTAAAAAATTATAATAGTTAGATGAAATCTAGTAGCAGGCTGGGTTTCCATAAGAAGAAAAGCATCATTGCTGGCTGGCAAGAGCACACTAAAATTATGTTCATACTATCGATATCTCCAACGAGAAGGAAATAGGAATGTAAACTGTGGACTATCTTCAGAAAATCAACAGTTTTTGATGCCGCAGCAAGTGCCTGTAAAATGTTGGTAAAAAGCGACTTAGTGTGTTATGGTTACACATTACAACAGATCAGACAGGTTTATATTATAACCTTACTTCAGAAACAGTCATACCTGTCCGACAAATTGTCCTCCGAAAACCTTTCCAAATACGGGAGCTTCAGGTAGCGTGACCCCCCTGAAGATATTCAACTAGAAGAAAGAAGCACATCAAATAAGAGATCATTTCAGTTACACAGAGTAGAGAAAAGTGAGAAGAAGAAAGGACAGCAGAGGGATGTGTGTACTTCTAAAGGGTCGAGGTGCAAAATGCGTTCCACTAAGGAGCAACTCTCAACTGCTTTATCGGATTGCCAGATTGACTTTGTCACAAGCAAAGGACAATGATCACGTGGCAACATCAAACATGTAAGCTGCAATGACATGGCATGAAAGAACTCTTAAACTCTCCTCGACTGCAAACCTTTAATATATGAAAAGTAGAGATAAAGCAAGAACCTCGGTCATAGCAACTATGTCTGCTGGATAAACATGCCCAGATATACCTATTGAAGTTAAAAAAGAGATGGATATCCCCAGACCAAACGTTCAGACAAACCACTAAGAGATTAAACATGAAGGAAGGGCAGTCAGCATCTCACCATGGCCAAAGTAATCATAACGTTTCAAGAGAAATTCGGAACGGTTTTCTTCTTCGACTGATCCAGAAACCTGAGCCTGCAATTTCAATTTAATGTGCATTGTAGCCATCTATCTTCCTTCGCCAAACATAGAAAGCAGCATCATAAGAGAAGCTTTGGAAACAAACCTCTCCTTCCAAAATGAAATAACATCCATCCCAAGTTTGATCTTCACGAACCACATAATCCCCTTTCCCTACAATATAATACAACAGACCTAACACTTTGAATAATATAACACACAAAAATTGCTACAGTGAACAATTCAAAGAGAGAACAATACCGACCGTAACGTTTCAACACAACAACTTGAGCAATTTTCTTCAGTGAAGAGCTGGGCAACTTCTGAAGTAAAGGAACGTTTCCCAGGAACTCAACAACTGCAAACCAAACATCAAAATTCCAAAATCTCACTTCGTAATTAAAATCAATAAGCTTAATCGGAATACCTGATTCGGTGTTCATGGTGGGAAGAAACCGAAATGTGTCAGAGATTAGAGAAGATCCTCCGACCTGGAAAAATGGTCATTTTCTATTGTTGGGGAAGGAAGGTAATCATCGTCTGCACTCTGGTTTACGGTATGATACGTGGACTCGATTAATAAAAAAGGCCCAGCAAGAATATGAGCTTCTACCTACGGGCCTAAACTGGGCCAGAAATGTAACTTGCTAATCTTTTATTTTATTTTTTCTGCATTGTTCTATTCAACTTCCGTGACCGTTTAACAACTGAGACTCGGCTGTATTTTTATGATTAGTTTTTGTCTTGTATCTACTCAAAGAGATCCTTTTGTTTCGAATAGCTTTTCACTGTCCTATATACAGCTTCTGAAACCACTTACGTTGTGATCTAATCAAGTAATCATAGCTTTCGAATTTGGGTTGAATGGTGGTGTACGTATAGTTTCGTGCTACGGATTCCAATAGAAAATATCTTCATCGCTGAACATCGCCTAATTATAATATACATTTTCACGCATTCCATTTTTATATTATCACATTTCTTGTTGTTTTTGACTCGTTTCTAGTTACTAGTCTTTCGTTGACTTCTTTTTACTTCGTTTTCGCTGTGGTTTTGCGTTGCGTTTATAAATGAATTGCCATTTTATCTACTTATTCGTTTTTAAATATCAGTCATGTAAGATTGGCTGATTTTATTCTTTATAATATATAGTACTAAACATAATTATACAACATGAATTGGAAACAATATAAATTAGTCGGAAGACGTGCACGTTAGTGGGGAGGTTGGTTTGTCTATTTTGTCCGATCACTCATTAATGCTCCATAACGGTGCGCGATGATTAATGATTAATGATTAATGATTAATGATAAATGTCGTTTTGAAAAACAATATTTCTATTCCCAATGAATCATCACACTAGCTACGTACTGAATTTCTTTACGTCTAATTTTTTTTATTATTAGTCGTTACGTTGTCTGAATCAGTAACAATCAATCAGATAGTAAGCAAGTAGCACAATAGTTTCCGACAAAACAAGATCAAGTAGCACAGTGTTTCTGTATCGTTACCGAAAGGCTAGGAGACAGAGTCGCACGTGGTTTAAAGCCATTTAATTTTGTTACCTATAAAGATGGTACCATCAACTCTGTATGTATAATTGCGGTGATAAATTATTGACCAAGAGATGAGATTATTACTTACTTTTAAGTCTTCTTTCTATATAGACCTGTCATAATGAGTTGGCAACAAATATAAAGAGCTGAGACACCTATATGTCAGTGTAAAATAAAGAGCTGAGAGCAAACCTAAAGATTTAGTATCTCTCTTTTCCTTTATTATATCCATGTGATCGGGTTACCAAAATTTATTCATATTTGAGTTGTCAAATTATTATTTCCTCTCTTTTTTAAAATTGTTTTTGCTATTTTTCTTTTCAACATTTTTTCGATATAAAGTCGTTATAAATTAATCAAGTGTCTTTGGTCTAGTGGTAAAGGGGCTCCAGCTGGAGCTTCCGCCCTGGGTTCGAATCCACTTGACCACTCGGCCGCTGGCTTTCCAGCGCGAAAAGTAATCAAGGCCTCGTGGGATTAGTCTTTGGGTCTAGACAGTCTTTGGGATGCCCACGGTTATCAAAAAAAAAAAAAATCGTTATAAATTTCTGTTTTTATGGCCCGGGTACACATATCAGCTAAAAATTAGGTATGTGTCTACGTTTGTAGGTTTGCTAT